>BMAV01024707.1:21252-38116 GCA_019973955.1 Trichonephila inaurata madagascariensis | reverse complement strand
TTATTTAAATTATAGAATTGTTTCAAATTTTGAATAATGTATTTGTTGTTATACACGTACACGCACACACTATAATTCGTCATAATTTAATCTACCTAAATTAATAAACAAGATAAACTAATGTAATGTGCAGAGAAAAAGTTGAATAATTTTGTAGCACAATCTTCACTGTTCCTGTGCAAACGTAAATTTAATCATCAATCTTCAAAACTACATTCCTTTTATATTATTCACTTACATCTGGTAAATAATAACTAAGAAATAAATGAGTCATTTTAATTTTAACTGAAACAAAATCAGTAAAATTAAAGATAAATTTATTCAACAGGACAGTACTAATATTTCTTGGTTTTTACAATGAAAGAAAACTTGGCAATCTCCTACTATTGATATGGACGTAGAGCGTTCGAAAAGCCACAAATACCAAGAAATTCGTCCGAAAGACGCCAAGGGATGTTGATAAAATGTCGAATTCGATGACTGCTGTTTGTTTTACTCTCCATATTTTCTAAGATCTGTGTCAAGGCACAGAATCAAAAGATTTGTAGAGCGAAAAAGAATGATAATAGTTCCACGGAAGAAAATTACCGTAAAATCTCAGGAAAGAAATTTTATTGAACAGAAGAAACTGTTAAGAAAATGCATAAAGATTTTTTATACAAACTTCACACATGGCTATAAAGAATAAGTACAAGACATTTTAAAATGTATCTATGAGAGAGCAACAATTTTTATATTAACGTAAATTTAAAAAAAATGTTTACTTAAAACTACCCGCGCGGTTTCGCTTCTTTGAAATTTATTTAGGCTCCTTGCATTAGAATTGACTCACACAAATTATAAGTAATAATCAAGTGGCAACCTTTTTTCGTAGAATTTGAATCTAGAATAATTTATACAAAAAAATGCTATTTATTTTTTTTATTTTATTTTTTTTCTTTTTCAAATTTTATTTCACAAAGATTTTTATATATATATTGTTCCTAAATATTTATCATAACTTGAATTTCTCTGAAAATTCCTAGTTGAAACCTTAGAAAGATAGTTAAAACTCAGTTAAAAAAACAAAAACCATCCAAACGTATTTTTTTGTGGGGGAGAAAAACTTGGAATTGCATTTCAATTTTCAACTGCACAACAAGTCGCAACATCAGTTCTACTTGAATTGGCAACTATCAGAATTGATGCAACAAAAGTCTTGCAAAATGCTCGAATTCTTATTTTCTTACATATCGTAGAGTTAAAAAAACAGTGCTCTCACCCATATGAACACAGAAAAACTTAAAAGTGAATGTTGAACTACCAAGAAAAAGATTTCCTTGAAAATTGGGTAAGGGGGTTTTTTGATCGAAAAAATTCTTAGCTTGGTGGCTATGCCAATTCTGACTTCGTACAGCAAAAGAAAGAAGATAGTTTTTGAAAAGGCTTGGAGTGTGGCTTGGTAAAAAGGAGTAAGTTCTAAAAGAAAAAAATCTATAACTTTTTATGGAATACATTCTTATCTATGCACGTTACATCAGGCAATTTATAACTATGATTTGTGATTGTAGCGTGAAAAAGAAAAAACAAATAAATTTAAAAAATTTAATTGCTTTCCATGTAAACAAAATTCTAACTCCCATCATATTGTAAGACAGCCTCGTATTAAAATCTTAGAGTTTCTAATGCAATATAAAAAGTAAGCCTGTTTCATAAAATATGTAATGCAACAGTGACCAACAAGTTAATATGTTATTATTTCCAAAATATTGCAATGTAACTGGCATCATAATGATTATTTACACCTTTTCTTTGTGAAAATTGCAATACTGTGAAGGTATTATACAAACTAAACGAGACCTGCAGACAATGCAGATAAAGGTAAGGATATGCAAATTATAAGAACTACAAAGAGAAGTCACATATGTAGGTGAAAAACACTTTTTAAACTTTCAAGGTTGTAGTGTTTAAAAAAATTATAAATTTCCGTTTACGAAATGTGTCTCGTCGTGTGATTATTTTAAATAACGCATTAAAAGACTTTATGTTTCCCCAAAACTGTCAATATGTGCACACATACACACACAAACAACTATGTATGAATAACTAGTGTATGTTAAACCCGAATTAAAAATAAGTAACGAATAATTAAAAAATGATCTTAGTGTTTTTAGTTTAATTGAAGTTTATTATAATTGGATATATTTTAAAAAAACTTAAACAAAAGTATAAATGTGCAACTTAATTTTAAAGGTCTGTTAAAATGACTAAAATAATAGCCTCATCAATACAGACAATTGTTTTTAAAAATTGCAACATCATAAAGAAATGATGCAAATTGAAGAAAAAATGAGAAATGTGTAAGACAGATTAGGATATGCTCATGTAAAATTTAAGCAATGTGAGCACCTAGTAACATCCTCTAAGCTTCTAAGAGATGTATAAAAAACACGGTACATTAAATGTGTGCCGCTATATTTCTTTAAATGGTTCAATAACCAACCCATAACCAATGGAGTCATATAACCAACTAACGGAGTTCAAACTGTGTCTCATGATCGGCTTCCGTGAGGATAGATTTTCCAATCGCGTAGACAGCTATGAAGGACTGCATAGTTATAGTCCGTATTGTAGAAGGGCTATAAAATTTACCTTTAATGCTCAAACGTTACCTTACAGTACCACTGAATCATATTACAATTAAAAATATTCTATTCTTCAATTGCAATGGTACATTTTCGGATTAATACAAACTAGTTTCTTCTATCATTGACAGATGATATTAGTAGTTCTGCGAATGGATGTGAAAACTTTGAGTAAGAAACCTTTCTCATTTCAGCTGCCATCCAGTTGTGTGATATGTGATGCAAAATTTCTGTTAAAAGACATCTCAGCATTCATAGTAAGTACACTGCATTTTTTTCTTATTTTATAAGCTCTGGGAAATATTATTGTTTGTAAAAAGTTTTGAAACACAAATCTTTCAAAACTTTTTTGAAGTGGTACTTCTAAGTATCATTGAAAGCAGAATTTGCCAATGTACTTAGTTTAAACATATTTTTAAATACTTTCTTGTCTATTAACCTATTCGTTAGACTCTTTAACTTAAGAATCAAAAAAAAAATAATTGTTTTGGTTTTGACTTTTTAAAAAATGATTTTAAATCCTTGGTCTTTACGTATTATATCTCTATAAATTTTTCTTTTGGCACGTAACATAAAATAGTCAAGAATCATTTTCTGTGCTTGAATAAATTTAATGTTATTTGTATAATGTATATTTTCATTTTCAGCCATTTGAATATTTTGAATACATCTCATTTCAGATATGCAGTCTAACAACAGAAGCTGTGTCTCACTTTGACTATAGTCAAAATGTGAAGTGTGTAATATATTCTTATGCTTGAATGAAAAAAAAATTTTTTTTTCGTGATTTTCATAGAGGATAGGTATATGTGTGTGTGTGTACCTTGTAATACATGGTATTAAAACAGTACAATGAAAAATACAGTTTCCTTATTTTCAAAGTTATGAGAGAGAGAAATATTCCCACAGCTTTGATGACCCAATGTAACTAAAAAAGAACAAATTTAATTTATTAACTCTAATTAGCGATAGTTTAAAAATTTATTTCTAATATAATGTAAACATTCTGATCTGTTTATATAAAAAAAACTTTAAAATGATCACTTATTGTAAATCTATATCCAATGCTTGTGAGGATGAGCTCATTGTAGCCAAAAGGCATCGGTTAGTCAACGTCATTCGCAGCAGAATCCTTGCACGTAGCTCATGACACAGCAGACATTGACGAACCATGTTTCCAGACAATGCTAAACCTGTAGAAGTGCTTCAGTATTCTACCAACACACTGGAGGACGCCGATGGTCCATCATCGCCAAGCAGATGAGGTTTCTGTCACTCCATCGTCACGACATATTGCGTGAAACACTACTGGGATTTTGACTTGATCACTTCTCCATGGTCCATCTTATCCGCGTTACGCCCTGTGCGAGTAGAGGTTTTAGGATACGAAAATTCACCCTCACGGAAACCCCTCGCGCGGCTTTATAGGAGCTTCGTCAGTTGTACGCATAACGCTGCAGTTTGGGTAAGAAACGCTGACTTTTAATCAGTCATTTAAGGCAATCATAGGATGGCACACACATTTAGAGCAGTGTTTCTCAAACTGTGGGGCGTGCCCCTTAAGGGGGCGTGATAACCCTACAAGAGGGGCGCGAGTATATCAAAAAGTCGAAACCAAAAGATTATTTAAAAAAATTATTAATTTACTGAAAGGAAGCAAAACAAAATACATTCTGACATAATAAAAAATAAAATACACACTTACATTGATATAGTACACTTATAATTGTATCAGTACTGCACAATGTGTTTCAAAATTAATTTAGCAGTACGAAGTTAAGAACAAGTTTAATAATTACCAGTGACCCTATGGGCATATCACAAAATTAAATACAAAGATTAATACTTACCTTGATAATTTGTACGGTTTATAATCAAATCGTATTGTGTATACGATGTCAAAGTATATTATTATTGAATTCTATACGTTTTTTTTGCATGGAGAGGGGGGCGATGAAAGTTATGATTGAAAATTGGGTCGCAAGTAGAGAAAGTTTGAGAAACACTGAGAGGGATCTTTACAAGGCTTTTTATATACAGCTCACTTGGAAGTTTAGGAAGTTCTTCTCAGCCTATACATGTATGAACACGCTATAAATCAAATAATGTGCATATCAGATAACATGGTTTACATCTCATTTTAGTTTCGTTAAGTTTACATCAGTGATTCTTAAACTGTGGGGTGTGTTCCCAAAGGGGTCACGATAACTCTACGTGGGGGAGGGGAGAGCATATCGAAAATAAAAGATTATTTAAACAAATTATTAATTTATTGAAAGAAACCAAAACAAAATATACATTCTGACATAAGAAAATATAAAATATATACATTTACGCTGATATAGCATACTTTATAAATGTATCTGAATAGCACAATCTGTTTGATAAGTAATTTATCGATACTAAATTAAAAGCAATAATAATTACTGGTGACTCCCATGGGCAGGTTTAATATTAGAAATTGACACTCTGGGTTCTTATTCTATATTAAGTTGATATCTATCTTTTGTTTTCAAAGCAGCCATTACACAAAATCCGGTTTCACAAAGGTAGGGCTTTGAAGTGGCAATAGTATACAAAATTCTTTATTGATGCCAGATGTGATGGATATAAGATAGAAAGCAGCAGAGTCTAGACTATTTTTCTACTGACATGTGTACTTTTAGAAATATGGATGATTAAAGAAATAAATATTTAATTTAATTAGAAATTATTTTGTAATCTGTTCTAATTGAAAAAAAAATTATAAAGAAAATATAACAAAATACTCTTATCTTTTACTTAAAAGTAACTTAAATTAAATATCTATTATATGTATCTTACATATTGGTACACAAAAATTATTACTTGTCCTGATTTAATTTGCACGGTTTATAATTAAGGTCATATTACAACTTAAGAGTCAAAGAAAATTATTATTGCATTCAATATATTGTTATTATATGGGAAAGGGGGCTTGATGAAAATTATGGTTGAAAATTGGGTCGTAGATACTGAAAGTTTGAGAAACACTAGTTTACGTTATTCTTTAACGAGGCTGCACATACACAAACAGTTTTCCTAACAGTAGTTTATGCAATTAAACCTTATAATGCAGTTTGATTTCTTAAAATCATATAATCAATTTAGTAAGTTTCATTTCCTTCAGTTAATAGCAATTATTGAGGATTAGTTTATGGATAAAAAGGTATGTTAAACAGAAATAAATTTTAAGTATATTTAATTACTTTGATATGTATTCGAATACGTTTTTTTTTCTTTTTGAAAAAATCATGACACTATAATCAATGTAAGATTTATGTATATGCTCCATATAAATTATAATTAATGCTTACATCTCTTAAGGTATCCGACTACCTTCAGAAACGTGATTTTGCAAAAGTTTACAGAAGAATATTTTTTTTTTTATTATTTAATGTCACTTAGATTATAGAAAACACACATAAAATTGTTTTAAGATTATTATTGCAATAAAAATTATTTAAAACCAATATTTCGACAAAAAAATGACTTAGAATTACCTATTTTGAAAATATTTTCCTTTTATGAAAAATGCTTCTATGATGATAATATTGGTTGTATATAGTTGAGACTTCTCCAGAGGGTCTGGACTAGGTCTTTTGATAAATTCACACTACTTTCAGAGTTATCACCCATTGAAATAGTTATCGGTTTTTTTTATTCAAATTTCTCTATTCTGATGTATTAAAATATGAATAAATCCACTACTAAGTTACAAATTTCAAAACTCCTAGTTCAGGGTCTGTGCAGATGTCTGAGTTATATATAGGCAAAATATTATTGTTGTAAAAGCCTTTTCCATTAAAGGAGAATGTTTCGAAAATAGTTAATTCTATGCTCCTTTTTTGCTAAAATATGACATTTAAATAATTTTTATTGTAATAATATTCTTATCTAGAAATAAACACTCTTATCTGCAATAATAAACAATGTATTCTAATCTAAGTGGCCCTAAATATTAAAAAAACAATATTCGTTTGTACGCTTTTGTAAAATCACAGTTCCGCACGTAGTCGAATACCTTAAAATGATCCTCTCTTTTTCTTAATACAAATTAGAAATAAATAGATATTCAATCCGATATAATTGCAGCATTAAACATATTTTATTGATTTCAAAATTTCTTCCATTAAAAATTAATAAAATGCTCAGAATATATGTGTTCTAACAGTTTGTTCTACTTCATCTTTGGGTTCATGAGTATTTTGCAAATCACCATCAATAAAAACTGCATGCTCATTTTTACTGCATGTGAAGTTTAAATAAAAATTTTAAATATTCATCTAAAAGTAACCCACTTAATAAGCTTTAAGCTTCATATATATATATATATATATATATATATATATACTTGCATTTAATTTCAGTAAACACAAGAAGCAAAGTGAAATAACAAATAGAAATGTTTAAATATCACCATGGCTACCGTGCCTTTTTAGGCTTAAAATATTAATCAAAAAAATATTGACAGAATTTATCGCCTTAAAATCTTTCGCTAATATGTTATGTATAAAATGCATGTTTTTATTTTTTTTAATATCTTCAATCTTACCTTAAAAGAATTTCTGGGAACTTAATTCATGTAATAAGAGCCAATTTTATATATTAGCATTATCTCAAAGATTTAAAGAAAATCAAGATGTAGAACCTAGAGTAATAACATCTTCTTATTTGATTTAATTAAATAATTTGACTCTGATTTTTTACATTTATTTAGAAATTCATAGTCAAAGTTTCTTCAAATTCTTTCGGAATAATCCCTTAATTGAAATTCCACTAAGAAAACGAGATATTTGAATTAAAAAGGAAAAGAAACGAGTTCTGAAAATCAAAATAAAACAAAATTAGTTTTCCATTTCCGAAGAAAATAATAATTATCTTAAAGGATTTAGATCGCATTAGTCCTTGCATCAAATTAAACAAAATACTTTATTCCAGAAATCATCGCCGTATTTATTTATTTTCTACACATTTCGTTTTGCAAAACATTATAAAATTAACGAGAATGCTAATGCAAAACTTTGAAAACTCCTTTTTCACTACTTATTTAACCTTATAACAGTAGTAAAATATCGAAATATTTACTTAAATAAGGTATGAAAAAGTAAGAAAATTAGCATTTAGATGTTTAGCAAATGAGTGAAATAGAAGGTTAAGAAATTTTTGTGTTTTATTCACATTTTCATTAGACACCTTTTGATAATCTCTCTATCCTAAACATTAGATTCGTTTGATGTCAATACAATTTTAGGTATTTGAAAATTCTGCTTTTTAACATTATTCTTCTGAGATAAGAATTATTTTCTCCAATAGTTTACGTTTACTGAAATTATAAAAAAATATTGTATAGAAATAGGACTTCTTAAAAATTTACATTGTATGTGTTACACGGTCTGTAAAATACAAAAAGAAATATGAATCCATTCCTCAAATAAATAAACTTTGTAAAAAATGGATAAAAATTTGTTTAATTTTGATGAAAATAAATACAAAATGTATACACAGGTGTATGTATTCCTTCTCTACATTTTACTACCATGGAATATTCAGGAACGACCACAGGAACTGTATATTTAATATGATGTTCAGTGTTATTAGTTACTTTCACATCCTACGATATATGCTTTTCTACAGCAAGTTAAGGGATAGCATTATTATCCTATGGTAGTTTTTCTCTCTCTTGGTATTTACATTAATTCTTCTAGACCTTAAATTATAAGATGTGTGTCCAAGTCTTTCTACCTATTATATTTATATATAATGTCCATTGAGGAGAAACCTGGGGATCGTGCTATAAAAAAAGGTGATTGAAAAGACCAGGTATAATAATGAGTGAGTAAGTGAATATTTACGTCACACCCTTTAGCTACTCGATGGCTTTTGGATCGATGGCCTCGTGATTTTTAACCATGGCCAAGTGACGAGAACGACACCTAAGCTGGCCACCCTCCTAACTTCCACACCAATGGGAGGACGTTTGAGTTCTCGAAAGATTTAACGTACATCGCTGCCCTACGTGGCTGGTCTTCAGCAGTACTAGGCTGGAACTCATGACATGCCAGTTACCAGTCCGTTACCTTGACCACTAGGCTACCGTGGCTGAGTAATCTTGAGAAATATGAACTCAAATTCTAGAAACGAAACTCAAAATAAACTCAACTTGTTAACCCAAAATTAATAACTCATTGTCGGGTACTTATAATGAGACCTGACAATGAAATGTTGGAAGAAAGCCAAAATAATGTGTACTAAAGAATAACACAAACGATTGCGGAGTATTATCAACATATCGTTGATCTATGAAGTTGATAAACTTATCAGACTATAATTACAGGCAAAAGACTGGTTACAATGCTTTGTCTTTGAAAATATATATATAATACATAATTCAATCACTCAAGGTTTGCAAATACTGCCATATAAAAGAACTGCTTGAGATTGCAAAAAAATGTCTGTATAAAAGAACTTACCTCATCCCCTAACTAACCTACTCTAGATGAGTGGTTTATTTTCAGGGATCGATGTTTTAATAGTTGATAATAATTTAAACTTTTAAAACAAGTAACTTTAAATATTAGAGATTATTACGCATGGTATAGCAGAAGCTACTGCAGGTTGTTCTTTGACGTAATTGAAGCCTTCGGGAATTTTTTGATTAACGATATTATCTATTACATTTGAGTCCTTTGTTCTTCCAAATTCTTCATTCAGCAGTTTCATTAGGAGTCTTGCCCCTAAGATCCAGATGACGATTTATTCACAATTTGTTTCGTGTACTTTAATTATTCAACTCTATGTATCTAAAAAATTTTAGAGTAATTTCAACAAAAGGGTGATAAGGAGACGAGTTATAACAACTCACAATTGTTAGCTATTATTTAAACAGTATTTTGGAATGAAAAAATTACATTACAAGAGTAAAATTAACATTCATTGTACGAAAGAATCATCATTTTGACAAACAATCATGGAGGTAAGGACATTCGAAGACGAAATTTCCAAATAAACTATTTCTGGTGGATATGTGTTTTATTTTATAAAATAATGTGTGTATTACAATTTGATCTTATTTAGCAAGTTTGATCAAAACACAAAACTGTTACTTAATGGTTGAACTACATTATCTTTGAAAATAATCAGTATTTTGGAAAATGGAAGATTAAATATGTAATATAATTGTATGTGAGTAAAAATATTAAGTTCATAGTATTTAAAAGTTTATTAATTAAATCATAATCACTAAGCAAATATAATACTAATATTCATTTGAAATTTTATAGAAAAATTACTGGAAAGCTAAGTCCTTTAAACGTATAAGTATGCATTTGATCATTTGATATAATTTTTTTAAGACTGTGGTGATTTTAACTATATAGTACATTTATTTTGAGTAAAAAAAATATAATTATAATTTAGTAAACAAACCAATCATCTCATATTATGCAAATGAAACTATCAGACTCGTATCAAATAATTAATTTTGCGATCGAAATATCCAAGTTCCTACCACAAACTGTATTACTTCATTGATTATCATAATCAATAGAGAAATTTTTATCCGAATTTTGGCATTTTAACTCGACTTATAAAGCTACGAAACTAATGCTTAAAAAGAAGTTCCATTAAGGCACGTTTTATACATTTATTTTTTTTTTAATGCGGAAAAAGAAAAAAAACTCTTGATGACTTTTCAGGTACGTTATGTAGCCAGTATTGATCGTGTCTTTGAATATAAATATTCTAAAATGTCATCTATATACATTTCTGTCGGACTAGGAAAAGTAATGGGGAAACGTTTGACCTCTACTCTAACATTTTCATGAAACCACAAAAAATGTTAAAGTTTTGAAATAAGTGTTCCTTTTTCAAACTTTTATACTCATATGTTTCATGTTTGTAGATTAGAATTTAAATGTAAAATTATTCTAATTTTATTTGATAATTAGGGACAAAAAATAATGTACTTGCAAAAGGTTTTTTAAAAAACACACATTCATGTTCCCTTTTAGTATTTTGAACGAAGAAAAAAAAATGATTCTGAATACTGCGAATTTATGCAAAAATTAATAACTTCAAGTATGTATTTTCTTATTTCAATTATGTTCGGGTTTCATATAAGAATGAATTATATATCTTCAAGCTTGATCACAGATTGCTTATTCTTTATGTAATTGCCAAATTTAATGTTCCCACCCATAATTTTCTAACTTATGATAGAGCTTTCATATATAACTTTTTCCAAATCTATTATTGTGCATCAATACTTTGTCACGTCAATACTGTTTTTCATTACTAGGAAATTTTTACATTGCAACTTGATATAAGATAGCGCATATTTTCCTTTTATCTCTTTATATTACGTCTATTTTAAATTAGACCTTTTTTTTATTTTATAGACATTATATATACGATTAAAATATTTGAGGATATTGCAGATGATTTTGGAGGTGAAGTTATTTTTAGAAATGTTTATAAATGGTGTTCCATAATACCCCACTCTCATATATAGTTTAAACTACATGAAATTTACAAATAAAATCTCTAAAATTTCTATCAATGACTCACATAGTTACTTAATAAAATTTGTCATAATTAAAATAAATTTGAATTACCGTTACCGCTTTCCCACATGTCTTCAATGATTAAAATATGTATAAAATTTGCCTTAAGGATCCCTTCAAGTGGATATCTAGTCTATCAAAATATTATAAATCCTCAAATTGCTTCGAATTTCTGATATTTTAAGCGTCATTAAAATTCCCAGTTTTCGCAGAAAATTTTAATGCACTTCTCTACCCAAGATTATGAGACGACAGCTCAGCAGTTTTGCCATGTCAAAATTATTGACGCAGGGACCTCGTTTAAAGATAATTAAGCTTTCACGTGACACTGCATCAGAAGATTCTTTAAATTTCAAGACTTTGCACATGAACTCCAGGCGAAATTAATCGTACCTTTAGGCAAAGTTTCTAAATGTTAAATTGCATGTCGGGCGTTTTAGCTTATTATTAAATTGGTAGGAATTTAATTTAAAAAATACAAATAAACGTGAACCGATCTTTAGATATACATAATGTTGTTTTTAGATTGAAGCTACAAAACGATAATTGAATTTTTGAATGAAATATTTAAATAAAACCATACAAAGTATCGCTTGTGTGATATGCTAATTATTAAAAAAGAGAGCAAAAGTTAGAGTCATTAGAGGATGTATTTGGTGAGGAAGATTTTGCTCATTTTTGTATGTATATATATTTATATACAGGGTGTCCCAAAATAGCGCCCAAACTCTGCAGAGCCAGATTTCTCTTTCGGGATCCATAAGAAATAATCAAGAATCTGTACCTCTAGGAAAGCAAAAGCTTCAGTCATTAGAGGATGTATTTGGTGAGGAAGATTTTGTTCATTTGCATGTATATATACTTACATACAGGGTGTCCCAAAATAACACCCAAACTCTGAAGAGCCATATTTCTCTTTCGGGGTCCAAAAGAAATAATCAAAAATCTTTACCTCTATATCCATAGTTTACGAGAAAAATACTTAAATGATGATACATGATGGTTTAGGATGGGACTCCGGCCTATTTCTGTGCTCCTGTACGTGATTGGCTGGATATAACATACTCTGGAAACTAGCTCGGACATGTGAGTCTGGCTCTATGGCCATTAGGATCGCCAGATCTCACACCGTTGGTTTTTTTTTTCTGTGGAGCAATATCGAGGAATTGGTGTGTCGAGACGTAATGACGAACGAGAAAAACGTTGCTCGTCTGCATGCTGCTTGTATTTCAGCATCCGCTCTGCTTCGACGTGCGCACTCATTCATTCCACAGTGTACTCAAGCCTGCCTCGATAAGCACGGTGGACCCTTTTAACATCTGTCTTTATAAATATTTGCAAGTAATGTTGATGTGTCGAATATGGCTGAGTAGTCATACTTTGTTTTTGTATTTTCCTCGTTAACTATGAATTGTACAGGTACAGTACTTTGGGTTGCGAAATGTTCGGGCACCGTGAATATATAAATATAAAATAATGACTAAAATATTATTTGCATGATTAATTTATTAATTTTATTTCTTGAATTAGAAAAATCGATAAACGAATCCTTTTAAAGTTTGAAATCTGATTCAAATGCAATAGTAAGGAGATTTAGATAAAATTACCGTTTTAATAAAATGAATCTTTCCCTTTCGCATCCTTGTCATGCAACTGAAGAAAGAGGCAATTTTTGAAAAAGAATTAATGTACGAAAAAAAACACTCTTTTTCAATCCTTCTTTCTTATAAGCAATCAAAATGTGTAATAATTGAAGAGAAATTCATACGAAAAATACAATTATTCTCTTAAAGTTTTATTTTATAAGTTTTTAAAAAAGCAACAAACTCTTGGGGGGAAAAAGTCAGTTTCTGTCTCGTATAAATTGCAATATTCATTGGTCCTAGTTAAACGGGGACATAAAGGCCTCAAACAATTGTCAAAATACATTCATGAAATTTATTAAAAACCAGCATTTCAGAAAACAAAATTAAAATGAAAGAATATAAATTGAATTGAACTTCTTATCAAATTATTTTTGTTTTTTCTATTATTATTCTTTTTTTTTTCGAATTTTAGAGCATGAATGTAGTTTAAGATTATAAAAATGTTTATTCAATTCTTGCCTCAGTAAGATGCGCATAAATCTTTTTAAAATGAATGTAGCTACTTTTACTTAAATCTTTTCCGTTCTATCACAATTTATGATTTGAAAATATGTATTTTTTGTTAATTGAAAATGCAAGGCTTTTTTGAAAGTGAATGTTAAATATTTTTATATCAGATGTTTTTATTCAATAAATGTTTTTTAATTATTTGAAATAGGATTACTTTATGAAAAATAAATAATAATTCGTTGTTGTTGTTTTTTTATAATTCTTTTTTCCCCTACGTTTATTCAATTCCGTAAATGTAACTCTACTAGGTGTTTGGATTCGTTTCTTTTATCTGGCTCTCTTGATTCTTTTCATTATTCTTGCACTTGGTATTCTGCCAAACTTTATCTTCTTGATACCTTTTTCAAGGAGTATGTATCAGTTTTTTTAATACCATAAAATTGTAAAGTTCAATTAAGCTATGGTTTTTAAGTTTCTGATTATTATTCTTTTGGAAAAATATTCGAAATAATTTTTTGTCTATCTTACTTTTGTACCTTTTACCTAATAAAGATAAATATGAGAGGTATAAGTATGAAATTTCAATTTTACCTTCATTCAAACAAAGATATTAACTCTTAAGAAAATCAAAATACAATTTCTAACATGAGGTTTGAAATTAAAATATTTTTAGGGGCTAGTTCCCCTACGGACGAAAACTAGAAAACAAATGTTACAATTCAGATATAGATATAAATTACTCATTGTAGATTCTCTTTTTGTAAGAAAATGTGAATGTTAAGTAAATAGTTTTAAATTACAAATATCCATAGCTTTCTCAAAAGCATTTAATTATCAAAAGTGATTTCATCCTATTACTGATCCAGAAATGCTATTTCTAAATATTGATCATATTTTTTACCATCTTGGGAAAAAAACTCATGTTCAGATGTGAAGGTAATTATTATTTGCAAGATTTGAAAGTGTAGTTGAAAATTAGGCAAAATTGTCTTAAATGCAATAAGTTACCGAATTTTAAAGCGCAATTTTTAAGCTATTAAGCTTTAAAATATTTTCATTCAAAAATACATTAGTCATTGAAAATTTACAATGTAAATGTAAAGTTCCGGCAAGATTTTATGTAAATGCGTGTATGTGCCTCTTCCGTCAATAATTATCTGTCTATAGAATAATTTGTTATCATTTAAAATTGTTCAAAAATTTGCCTAGCTTACGAATATTTACTTATTTTAAATCAAGATATTATTTACTCTTAATTCACGATTTTTGTGAACATTTAATAACCAACAAACTCACCACATTCGTATTGATGTTCATTGAATTGTTTCTTGGAAAAAGATAAACCAAGATATTAAATTAGTAGATTCTTGTTATGTGCTGTTTATTGCATTTCATATTACTTTAATCAATGTTATTTTAATGAAACCCCAGAGAAAAATCAGGGATTATTATTTTAATTTAACAGAATATTAAATGATTGAGCTCATTTTAAATAGATGAAATAATCTTCTTTATATTTAAAGGTCTTACATTAGTTTCTTCTCATTAAATGTACGCATTTATTTCTGCTTTCAGCTCAAATAACTGATAGTTATAACTCGTGGAAAAACAAAAGAACAAAAAACTTTGATATTTGGAAATGTACGGTTTTAAATATGAATATATTTTGTTTTTTAAAGTACGCATTACATTTTACAAATGACACATTTTTTCAAAAAATTTTTTTCTCATAATTGTGTCACTTCACTGCGGGGTTATAGCTTTTATGACATAGCATGTCTGATAACTGAAATAAATTACTCTTTCAAAAGGGGCATCTGTTTTCTGTGAATATTTCTAACTCATTATTGTGTTTTACAAACATAAAACTGGGAATGTAGTCCTATTTCTTGAAAAAGAAAACTTTATTGGATTACTAAATCATTATGTATGGACAAAAACATTAACTTTTGTAGTAATAGCAACAAAACATCTTTTGCATTCCTTCTGAACCCACATCCCAAGATACTAAATGCTCATGCAATTATGAAATTATGTGTGTGTTGTTTCAGATATAAAACTATTAACTCCTTCCATAAAAATGTAATTTTCTTCAAGAATTAAATAAAGTACGACGATTCATTGTCTTTACAAATCCAAAAGTTCCATCATCGGTTTTCTTCTGTAATAATCACGAATTGTAGCATATTTAAGCGGATATACTAGTTTAGTAACTTTGTTTCAAATAAAAAATATATATCTGTTTTCTTTGTGGTATCATTTATACACACAACAAAATCTTTTGCTATCGAATCAGTGTTTTTGCTTACCGATTTTTGTTACACTAACAGAAAACAGCGTATTCTTTCTTAGGTAGAAAGACTAAATAAGACGTCTTTTCTTTCAAAAGAAAATGCGATTTAAAAAAAAAGAGAGGCAAGGATAAAAAAGCTAGTATTTTGCCATTTTATTCGTTCAAATCCTATTTGTTTTGGAAATCTATTCGAAAATTCTTTCCTATTGTTTCTTTTTCCCAGTGACTTATGGCCGATGCTGTTATTTTACACTAGGTTGTGTTTTTAAGAAAGTACAATCATGAGAATGGTATTATTAGAAAAAGGGGAAAAATTATAATAAAACTAGAAAAAGGTGAATCTAGATGCAACCGAACTCATTTCATATGATAAGACTAGTTAATTTTATTAGATAAGCCTGCATTCATTTGTCTTGTAAAAGGATTTCTTTGTGATTATTATTCCATGATCACATTAATGAAATAGGAAGAACTCTATTCCAGGTAGATAACTGATGAGGCATGATCTGCCACACGTTACTTGAATCGAATAAGCAGAAACCAACCTCACTTATCATCCTAAAAGGACTATCACTGTAAGTTGTGCTAAACATATGTCATACTTGAAGTACTTGAGCTAAGATATCTCAATTTCAAGAGTGATTTTCTCGAGTCAAACTTGCTTAAGCTCTCTAATTTAATATAATGTGCGTTGGCAGTGAATTATTTGAAAAATGAATAATTTTTTAAGAATATTTCTGTTTCAAATCTTGTAATTCATATAATTTCTTTTGCCAATAAAGAATCTAAATAATAATAGTGTTTTTTTATGCTCATTAAAAGAGAAAGGATCTATGTTTACCAAATACAAGTCGCTTGTTTATTTACAAATATATCAATAAATAAAAAAATAACTTTATATCCAAATAATAATTAGTTTTCCAAACATAAAAAATAAATCAATATCAGTTTGTGCATCAGTTTTTATTATAATTTTAACGTTTCACTAAGTATAAATTTCATTTATTTTTGTATGAAAGTATCTGATATATGTTTATAACCACATAGTTTTATACTTTATTACATAAAATTAAAACATTCATTTAAGTAAGAAAATATTGATTCTTAAATAAGTAAAACATGAACTGCTATAGTTTCAAACGTATATATACACAGTAGAAAGCATCAATGATGATTTTATTTATATAATTTAATGCATCTGATTTTTAATATCATTATAATTGTTTTAAATTTTGCAATTTAACCCTTTATTTACCGACGGTACTTATA
>BMAV01024707.1:10326-20456 GCA_019973955.1 Trichonephila inaurata madagascariensis | reverse complement strand
CTACCCTCCGAAATTAGTGATGTGCTAATAGATGATTTTTCTGATTAAGAAGTCCCAGCTAATTATATCTGCTGGAATTTTCGTTAGATTCTTGTGATAACGATCAAGAGGCTGAATTCAAAGTGCAGTAGTCCATGTTAAGAAAATACAGCATTTCTTACCCCAGGATACAGTGCTTTAAAAAACACTCAATTGAAACCTCACTCAAAAAGAATAATGTATAAATAATTTCTGTGTGTTAATGAAAAAACACTGTTTCTTTGAATATCATCAAATTAAGTTTATGTATAAAAAGAGTAAATAAATTTTAAAAAATTAATAATATTTAAAAATAAATATTTTGTGCTGTAAAATATTAGTATTCTCTGTTGTTATTTAGTATTTTTAAAATTTAAAACTTCGTTAAAGAAGTCATTCGGTCTTTTCGTTTTATGAGAATATTTGAGACCTTTGTGTGCTAACGGTACTTTATAGTACCAATTTAATTAATTAGCTCCAACGAATAAAATTTCCCAAAGTTAAGTATTTTATTTATGTATAGCCCTTAATTTTCAATGCAATGATTCAAAAAAAATATTGCATGAAAAAATTTGCAGTAAATTATAATGCGGTAGATAAAGGGTTAAATACTATACATTAGAATCATTTTTTTATTATGAACTCAAAGCTGTGCTTTAATTTACTATCGGAATTCATAGGATTTAAAAAATATGATAGATTTAAAATGTTTTATATTTTAAATTTATTGGTTAAAATTTCATTCTGTATTTTCTGGTAAAATTATTATTGAAAGTTAAACTTTCATGCAATGCATTGATTTCATACACTTATTTCGGTTTTTTTGGTGTTGATAATGTTTATAAAAGACTTCTTATAAACTAGAATTATTTCTTCCTTTACTAATATTAACTGCTTTGGAATTTCTATAGTACTTGGAACATTGCCAACACTATATTTTCGAATTTCGTGTAATTACTATAAATATATTAATCAAAAGAAAAGAAGATACTGGTTATTGTTAAATCCAACGCACATTAACAAACAAAATTAAACTTATTTAGTGACTAACCTGAACTGAGAAAAATACCAATTTCAGAATTCACACATGCACAACAGTTTCAATTAGTGTTAAAGACGTGAAACGAGACAGGATAATTAAATTACTTGAAAGAAGACATAATCCTCTTACAGGAATTTGTGTGTATAACGCATGCGATGCGTAGTTATGTATGTCTGCGATTTCATTTCCCAGAAAGGCTTTGGTATTTCAACAAAACTTACATTCTCTATAAGATATGTGAGAGTACTTTGACATAGATAGAAGAAAACTCCATTTCCAAAGAACGTGAACTGAAAACTCAATCAGGAATCTCTGGATAGATATCGGCTTATATATTTTATAAAGTAGAATTGGGACACAGAGCAATAATACAAGGAACTGAATTACATTTGAAAGTGTGGATGGCTTTAAAAGTTTTTAAGTTATACACCCCAAAACTTTTTTATATTAAAGTTTTAAATGGTTTCTTGATTTATTCCGAAAAGGTTGAATTTGTATTGTTGTGTGACTTAATCAGTTTTTACGCAAGTCGATGTGTTCAATTTAAATTGACTTTTTTTTTTGCTAAATGCAAGTGTGTTAGATCTTAATAGCAATGCGGAATTCTTTTTATACAACTTTAAAAAATCCCAATACTTACAAGAACAATTATTATGTATAATTTTTGTAACAATTCACTCCGGGAAGAAGTAAAGTAATTAGGTAGCTCCATACGATACACTCCTGTGCAAATACAGTATTTAAATTCTATATTTACCTTTGTATATAAACCAAATGATTGTTCCATAGGTTTGCAAAATAAAAAAAAGCTTCAATTTCAAGTTAAAATCTTTCATTTGCCAAGACAAAAATGGCAAAAATCATGTAGTAATTAGTTCAACTAAAAGTTATTTTATCCGAAGTAATAGTAATCAAAATAAATTTATAGAGAGCTTTGGGTCATACACAAGCATACATTATTATTCTAATATTTCTTTATTATTATAATATGAATAAATTTCCTTTTTCATTGAAGAAATGCCTAGATTCTGTAATGTTATAACATTTACAGCAAATTATTTTTATTTCTACAGTAAACAGGGATCATTTCTTATATCTTAAATAGTTTTAAGTTAATATTATGTGTACAATTATATATATATAACTAACATAATGTTTTTCCGTAATTATTCACGCAGAAAAGTAGCAAAGTAATTAAACAGCTTCAAACTTTACATTACTGTGCAAAAACCCTATTCAAATTCGATACATATATTTTTATATAAACCAGACGATTATTTCATAGGTTTGCAAGGAAAAAAAGTATTTCAATCTCAAGATATAAAAAAATGCAATGACACAAATGGAACTCTTTTATTCGATGTAGACATTTGTAAAAACAAAAATGACAATGTACATTAGCAGGTTAATGACTGTTTCTATAAGTTTCACTTCATTCATAAATAAACATTTCTCTGTACCTATAATCAACCTTGTCTGATGATTTCGATGAAAGACAAGTAGTAGTTAGTGTGAGAAACAGTTAACGCAAAAACAAATGCTACTAGAAATAAAGGATACATATTTTCAAGCATTTTTCTTCCTAAAATATAACATCTTTTTTTTTTCTCTTTTAGTTCATTTCGACGACACGTCGCTTGTGTAAAATTCTGGTGTCATCATTTTGCGATTACGTTGGGTTTCCTTTGTGGATGGTTGACAAAATAAATTGCTAACGTCATATAGCCCACATTTTCAAAGTGTAAAAGTTGAAAGAAACTACAAAATTTAATGGAAAAACGTTATTCATGTTTTTAGGAAATAATGCTTTCATTTAATTGAATACAATATATATTTTCAGAATCTTTAACTTAATGTCTGTTTAATGTGAAAAAGTATCCTGCACGTTAGGAACTGCAGGTAAATGATTGATTTTTAAATAGATTTAAATACATTTTGTTTTGTGTGATAAAGAGTATTTAAGATGTTCTTTATTGGTTGATTTTATCTCTGTTTCTCTTTCTTTAGCATAACTTTAAATAAAATTTTTTTAAGAAACAATTCCAAAACGGTTTCTTTAGAAATTTCCTCATGATGATAAATAACTTTTTCAAATACATCTTACTACTTATAGAAATATTAAAAATGTCTCATGAATTCAAATTTTTTTAAAGAGTGCTTAGAACTTATAATGATAAAATACAGCCTTATTTTTCATTTTTTCGCTGACTTTTCATCATGCAATAACTTGTTCGAACTTACAATATTTTATATTGTTTCAGATACGTTATTTCTAGATGTGTTACAAAAACATCTTAATTTAATTATTCTTTTTATATTTTATAGAATAAAAAATATTTTTCACTATTAATGAAATGAAAGATCAGTATTTAATTCAAATAAAAGTTTCATTATTTAATTAAGTTAATAAGGAATAAAAAGAAAGGAGTAATAAATTTTTGGTTCTTCAAAAGAAAACTTCTATAAATGTCTTCAGTCAAAAATTATCTCTAAATCCTGATCTCTAACATTTTTTAGGATTTATAGGAATCTTTTTATCTATTATTTCCTACATAGGGGCCTTTGAGAGTTATATTTCTGATTCTAAATTACAAGACGATGCTTAATCTCTTCCAGCACATTATTTTTAAAACTTCTACAAGTTCTATTGTCTACTTATAAAGATTAAAGTGATAGATTAAATTATTATAGACTTGTTTCATTTTTATACCGTATTAAATTGTGTACAGTATAGACTTAGTGCAATAATGAATTGTGGCTCGCAGCCGATTTCAAAATAGTTCATAAATACGTAATGTTTTAGAACGTACGCTAATTTAACTATTTGAGGATTTCAATTATGCATGATTACTTCAAAAAAGTAAACATCAAAATGCTATATTTTGTATTAAGTTTTGTTTGGGCTATAGATATAAAACCTTATTTAAAATAATTTAACAGAATATGAATAATGTTAAAATAGTTGGACGTAAGAGATATCCAAAGTTAAAATCCTGATTTAGCTTCCAGAACAGCAGTAGTAATAATTTCCGCTTGAAGGCATTTTTAGTTTAACGTGGCGGAACAACTCGTAAATAAGAAGACCTCAGAAACTTTTGAAAAGTCATCATAACTTGAGCCATCTTATAAAAATATCTTACTTTCTATCGAGATGCAAACCACAAAGAACTACTACTTGCTTAGCCTCCAATTGTGAGAATCAATACGCCAACAGAGATAACGAATTCTACTTGAAAATTTCATTGTAGGTAGTCTTCAGGGAAGTGATGTCTTTGCTTGAATTTTAAATTGCTTTAGAATAATAACATAAGAGAATACAGGGTTTTTAGAGAGAGAGTTTATATTTACACTCACTCTTTATGTATTCATATAAACAACCACACGTAAATCACTAAAATACGTGTATTGTCTCATATTCATGAAGTTATTCAGTATGAAATAAATATTAATAGTCTCAACTAACATTACTTGCATCCATTTTTTTTTTTAATTTTCAAAACTAATTTATTTTCTTTTTTTACGATGGTTATAATAAAATTACTGACTAAAAAGTACAATCACTTGATTTTTACCCATCTTTAATACTGGAGTACTAATTAAAAAATTTGTTGAAATATTTTGAATGAACCAAATAAATATTATTTGGTTCTATCCAAACAGTATTG
The DNA here is from genome assembly GCA_019973955.1 of Trichonephila inaurata madagascariensis. Lineage (NCBI taxonomy): Eukaryota > Metazoa > Arthropoda > Arachnida > Araneae > Nephilidae > Trichonephila > Trichonephila inaurata. Next base: position 15,731 of record BMAV01024707.1, on the reverse strand, counting down.
TGAATTTTCTCACTTAAAGGGCCGTATTAAATGAGTTGATGTTTATTAGCATTGCATTATAAAGAAACACGAGGGCTATTGGCGCCGGATCTCATGATTTTAAACCACGGACAAATGACGAGGATGACACCTGATCTGGTACCCCTCTCCAATCTACCACATCACGTCAATGGGAGGGCATTGAGCCATGAGAGATTTAACGTGCGTTTTTCAATTCCTATTATTAGCTCACTCTCCCGATGTATTTATTTATTTATCTTGGTGGAATTTTCAATCGTTAATAAAATACATTTTAAAGTGCTCAATTGATCTGAAATTTTATATACATGATTATTTTGAATGACAATACAATAATTTAATTATAATTATTAAAAATTAATTGATTAAAACTAATTGTTCAAAGAATTACAAGTACAGCGACCTTGGCATCATTTTTGGCGACTCGTGTCAAAACTTGAAAATGTCTTTTTCTCACATTTTAAAGCGCTCATTTGAGCTGAAATTTTCTATACACTATTGTTTTGGGTAAACATACGATAATTGAATTATAGTTAATTAAAATTAATTGACTGAAACTAATTATTCAAAGAGTTACAGATACAGCCATGTTGGTTTCATTTTTACCGGTTTCTGACACCATCTTAGATTTGCCTCTATTGTTGTAACAATGTAACTGTTAAAACAAAGACAAAAGTTGGAGTCGAAAACCTGTTTTTCAGCCAAACTAGCCAAACCGGGTTTACATTGTTTCAACAATGCAGATAAATCATGTATATATATATATATATATATATCTTATTCAAATTTTCAATCTTTAATAAAGTACTTTCTCTTCTTCCATTCAAAGTAGGAATTGACTTAAAATATTTTTTTTTATATTACTTGTTTTATTTCTTGAATTTTTTGGAACGATTTAATTGTATACTTATTAAACGGCTAAGAAACGAAACGGCCATTTTTAAACGGAATTAGGGAAAAATGCACTCATACCCTTTCTGTTATTTGAGGGTTTTCAATATTTATTTGTGCATGAATTATTGTACATAATTAAAAACTATGATTCTTTACATTGAGAAGAGAGCAAATTTTTATCTTTTCCGCAGATATTGCTACTTTAAAAGTTTTTTTTTTCATTAAATGAATTTTAGAAACCTCAAAGCTAAAATGTAAAAACTACTCTAAGCTGCCATCGATTATAAGGTGTACCCCAAAGTTTCAATACGTTTTTATGAAAAAAAATGGTTTATTGATAACCAATGTTAACGAAATGTAAAATACATTAAAATAGACACTCAGAAAAAGTGAATAATTAATTTACTTAAACAGTATTAAAAACTTCTGAATGCATACATGAACCTGTAATTTTTCTGATCGTCAGTGCCATGTTTAATTTTCGCCATCCGACTTATTTTTCTACCTTCGATTCTAAGCCTCACCCGATTTACTGTAGCATTAATATTGGAAAAAAAAGTGTGGTTTAGATTCAAAAAAATAAGGTAGCTCTGAGCAATTTTTTTTTTTGTTGGAACTTAAAATGCATATTACAAAATTTTTTTTTATTTGTTTTAACCATTATTCGAAAATTCTGAACGTTATACCTACAATTCTTGCCGAAGACTTTGTTTATAATAATCTTTCCCTTTAAAACTATCGAAAAGTTTAGATGAAATAAAAATGTTATTAATAACTTTACTTTGTAACATAATTTATATAGTATGTGTGTGGGTGATACTGAGAATGTATATCTATACAACTCAATAACTTTGTAATTGGTTTTTCTTCTGTTTTTTTTAAAGGTAATGAATGTTGTGTTAAGAATTTTAAGAAAAGACATTTTTCTTTCTAAAATTATTTTATAATCCAGTGCCTTAAGGCTTACTTCCACGCATGCATAGAACGATAATAATAGTTTTTAAATTCGAATAAACATTTTTCTTTCATTTAAGAATTTTTTGACAGTTATGCGTGAAAATTTATGTATTATTATAATATTTCAGCATACTTGTTTCATAGTAAGGGCATTCTATGCAGTTATAACAATTTAAATAATTTATTATGTTAATCACTCTGTTACTGAAAAATACTTTAAAGTGCAAAAAAGACGTAAGTTTCACATTTAGACTTGGGAGAATACTCTAGTTTTAAAATGTAGAATTTTTTTGGTATATAATTATATGAAGAAACTGAGATTACTAATTTTTGTTTTTATTAGCTTTTGTTGTTTTCATTTTTTGTTATATTTGTTATTGTTATTTTTTTATTATTATTAACTCATTTTTGATAATTATTGTTTTTGTTATTATTAACTCATGTGCCATTATTATTTGCTGTATAAAAGATACTTTCTTTACTATAATGTAAAGGAAGCAATTGTTATGATACGTCAATATTTCTCTTTATTTCAGGTATTTTTCTCTACTGGTGAATTTTTATCAGATTTTCAATTTATTACAAGAGTTTATTTAGTTCTATTCATCTAACACAAATGAACCAGAATTGGAACCTCTTTCTCAATTGCTTAGAATAAATGACATAGTTAGGATCTATTCACGCAGAAATAGTCCAATCAATTGAATGAATTTGGCAGATTGATTTCTTCTCTGCATTCAGTTTGGGTGACACATTCTTAATGAAAACTTGTGTGACAGATTTATTTAAAGCATTAAAATTAAGCATTAAGTCTTCACAATAGATAATTGTTTTGATTTTTTTTACTTCAAATTACAGTCGTGCCTCTATTTAACGAAGTCGCTGAATCTCGAAAAAAAGTTCGTTTCATGGAAAATTAGTAAAATAGAGATTCATCTTTTAATAAATTTTAATAACAACATAAAACAAATTTTAAATTCATAAAAACTATATACTATTTTTAAAGAAAATAATTATTAATTTTTTTTTTAATATCAGTATCTATTCATTTTATATATCACCCATCAAAAAGAAATCTGCAAGGAAAACAAGAAAAAAATATTGTCCTGAAATACATCGTATTTTCAACTTTAAAAAATAATTTTACGTTAAATTAATGAATATTTTAGAGACATTTTCTAATTTTAAGCCTTCTAGTAGTTTTAAACAAATATTATTTTATAACCAGTAATTTTAAGCATACACTACCACACGCGTCCTTAAGTTTAATTACTGATAACATCTCTTAATCTTGAGTATTTTGTTTGAAATATTATGGCCATTTCATTGTTCTAGGTGAGATAAGTGACTGGTAAAACCAATTTAAGGTCATTGATCACGATAAAATGTGCTAAAAGAGAGAATAATTTGAAAAAATTCGAATTACAAACAAAAAAGTTTGCTAAATAAAAAATGCACATCGCTATTTGGAGGTTATTTTACGAAGAAAATAGCAAAATGAGCTTGGTTCCAAGTAAAAGTTTGCAAAATAGAGAAATTCGTCACATAGAGGTACACGTTATATGGAGGTTCGACTGTATTTTAAAATTTCCTTTTTAAACTGCTCATCTATATTTTTAATTTGTAATGATAGAAGAAGTTCAATAAGGATACTTTTTTGAACTCGGTTTTTATTTTTAGTTTCGATAAATTCTTTTCTTTCACTTTTTAAAATATTTTTTATCGTTGTCATATTTTCTCAATTCAATGCACTGTACTTTTTAAAGTATAACTGAGAACAATTTTTTTTATATGCTATCCTGAGTTCGCAGTTTTTTGGATGCTTTGCAAGGAAGATTAGTATACTATTTTTGTATTTTTGGATATTAGAGATAATGCTTTCAAATTAATTTTAGCATTTTGAAAATTTTACATACTCTTTTAATAAATAGATTATTGAAATATACTTATATGAACTATAGCATCATGAGACTAATTTTTTAGAACTATATGTATATATGCATTCTGTGATTAACTGAATGGACAATGGTCACCCTTTAGGAATTTCTTTTGATAGCATGTTTTCAAAGAGATATTTTGATTTAAAAGCCCACGCAAAAAAAATAATAATAACTTTGAAAGAGCTAAGCCAATTTGGCTGATAACTGTAAGTAAATGTTTATTCCTTGATCTTTCAGGTACTACGTCTGATTTAAGTGATATATATATATATATATATAACCTCACTGACCCTGACACTTTGAAATAGTCTGTTTCGGCAGAACAAACGGATGATGAAAAAACTGGAATTTCCCCTTCTCTAAAAAGTCCTTCTGTACAGTCTGAAACAATTTTTTCACATATCTGCTGCTGACCTTAGCTTTTCTTATATAACGTTCAATGTTCAAGATCTATGCAATTGTCGAATTTCAGAATTAATGAAAGAAAGCTGTTTTTTATTGAGGGAGCATGTTTTAATAATGCGTCCATTTGTATTGATAATTCTTCAATTCATACCTTTTTTGTGATGAGGAAAAAAACTTTATTATTATTTCTAGCATTACTGAAATTCAAAAAACTGTTTATCTCAAGCGATTATTGCAAGATCCCTTGAAGAATTTTATTCAAACTTAACACAATAATTTTTTATTTCCAGCTTGGAAAAACGCATCAACCAAAGAGTTTTCTGATCAATTTAGTTCTTTTGGTGTACATAAAAAAATACAAAAATGTAGACTGCAAGCGAATGCAAAAAAAATTCTACTTCTTAATTCTGATTACGTATGACTAAAACTAAATTTTTTTACAACGTTCGAAAAAATTTATAACCCATTGGTTCATTTTTAGTATTTAAAGTTATCTCTTATATTTATATTTTTGTTGTTAAATTCATTAAATCTGTACAAACATTTTTCTACCATCTAAGTTCAATTTGAAATGAGAAAACATATACTTTCTCATTTCTTTTCGTAATTTCACTAATTTGTTTCGTTTTTCATTTTTTTAAAAAATTTAGTTCAAATCTTATCCCTTTCTGATGGACTTCATGTATATTGTTTTGCATAAATAATTTCAAAGACCAATAATAATTCCAAGTTATCGTAAAATTAAAAAAAGTATGACTTTTTCAAAAAAAAAATAAGTAGCTTTTTATATGCTGACATAATTATTTATATAGCAGTATATTAAAGGGAAGTAAAAAAAAGTCTGTCAAATCTCTAAAATGAGACTTTATGTGAGAGAATTTTGCATAAACAAATGCTTAAATAAAATGAAAATATCTGAAATTATTAAAAGTCATATTATGTATACTTATTTGAATGCTATAGGTAAAATATACATTTTTTTGTTAATTAATGTTAATTACATGTAAAATACAAAAGTACTTACAACTTAATTGGAAAAATTTACGTTTTCAGAACACACTAATGAACATTAAGCATCGCTAATTAATTAACATTATTAATTAGTATGGTCAGTTAACACATTTCTTCAAAATTCAATTGTAAATTATCAGAATTACACTAATTAGTATATTCTTTTTGAAATTAATGTAT
>BMAV01024704.1:0-22663 GCA_019973955.1 Trichonephila inaurata madagascariensis | reverse complement strand
TGTATATTTTTATGATTTTTTAAAAAAGAAGATTTAAAAGGGAAAAACTTGTGTAAAAAATTTCACATAAAAAGGGTTTTTGTCCCCGTATAAAATGCGCAAATTTTTTTTGATAAGAATTTTGTAAAAACTTTCAATTTTTCACAAAGTATGGATTTGCAGGGAAATTATATGTCCCCTTAAAATTTTTTAACCCTTGGGAAATGTTTATTAAAAATTTCCCCTAAAACAAAAGAAAAATCCTTGTTGGGAAAAAAAAGATGCTTTTCGAACCAGCTAGAAAATTTTTTATTGCATACATCACACAAATGGGGGTTTTCCTTGGTGAATGGGGTAAGGGGTCTTAAATTCCGAAAAAATTTTAAATTTTATTTGACATTTTTCACAACTGTAATTTTTCCCTTGCGTGAAGTTTTTTGTTTTTTAAACCATACACCCCAACACAACGGCTCTTTGCATACCCGGCATTTTTTGGCCCTTTAAATTCGGTCGACTTTTTTGCCCCCAAAAATTGGTTGAAAAGTTTTTTTGACAAAATTGACTTTTTATCTTTTTTTTCGTTTTTTTTGGTTTTGGGGGAAACCCAATTCATTCGTTCTTTTTGGGTACGGATATCAGCCCTTTTGGGTTTCCGGGAAGTTAAAAAATTTTTGAAAAAGGCTTTGGCAAAAAACCGAGTTTAAAGGGAATTCAAAAGAAAAAATTCCCAAAGTGGAATTCAAAAAAGTAAAAAATTCAATGCCTCAAACATATAAAAGTTTCACCACACAATTTTTTTAAAGTTAATTTTGAAGCCGTTTGCATTTTTATAGAAAGTCAATTCAGTTCGGGCTGTGAAAACACTGTAATTTTTTGGAGACTTGTTTAAAAATTTCCCACAAAAATTTTTTAAATTTTTCCTCCTAAAACCAATCGAAAGAAATTACGGGGCTATCTTTTCAGAGACATCAAGGGCGTGGATCTGCAGTATTGATATTTTAATGGTTATTTATTTTTTCTCTTTTAAATTCCCCCTGCGTTTTTTCTGCAAGTAAACGCAAATTACATGGTAACACAAGTTTGTACAATTTTTAAAAATTTACACAAGTTTGTGGTATGCGACATCTATCCAAAAAAATAACCCGGAAAAAAAATAAAAAATATCCTAAAAACAATACTTTAAAATTCCCCCCTGGAATTATAAAAAAAAATTTCAAAAGACATGATCGGCAACTCATTTGGGGCACCCAAAAATTCCCGCATCCTCATACCAAATTTAGAAAAAATTGAGCTCTGAAAAAGGGGAAAATACTGCTAAAACAACTGAACCTCGTCATAAAAATAATGGTAGAGGGGTATCGTTTATTTTGCCCTTTCAAATGGTTTTATCAGGGAAAAATGGCTTATTTCCCATTTTTTTTTAAACAGTTTATTCGGAAAGAAATGGGCCCCAAATGTTGTTTTTGGTAATCTTAATTGACCATTTTTTCGGTGGGGATGTTTAAAATATTACTTTGCAACATATTTTTTTTTTGATTCTTACTCGGGCCCTTTCCCAAAAGGACTTAAACATATGAAGTTATACTTTTTCCAAGTACTTAATGTGTTTCAATGTTTTTTAAAAGTAAATTTAAAAAACCCGAACATTTTTTTAATTGAATATCAAATTCGACTCAGTGGTATTTCTAATAGTCTCATTTTTTTCTAGCAGGGTTATCTTTAAGTGTTTTATATGACCCAAATTGTTATATGATCAAGTCCTTAAGTCGGTCCCCCTAATTTACAAAAATGAGAAAAAAGTCGATCAAAAAAATCCTTCAGTCTTAAAAAAACTCCCCTCTGACTGATGAATAAAAACGGAATTTCAAAACGAAAGCATGTTTTTCAAAACTGAAAAAAACCGAATAGGGTTTCCCCCTCCCCCGTCCCCGGGGTTTGGGTTTTGGGAGTTAGGGGAATACCGCCGTGGTTTTATCCCCGCCCCCCGCAACCCTGGTACAAAATTACGAGGGGCCAGCCCAAAAACCCCTCGATGTTTTACGGTGAGATGTTATTTTCACTTTGCTAACGAATTTAAATTTGAAAATTAAAAACACTTAAATTTTCCCCTTACATGGAACAATTTATTGTTTTTTTCCCGGGATTTTTTTCGATCCCCGCCAAGACGTCGTCTTCGCGTGATTCTAAATACCCGTTTTTTTGATACTGCTACAAATGTTTGGAAGTTTTTTTAACTTTCTCAAAATTTTTTTCAATGCAGCATTTCCCCCCTCTTTGCCTTGGGCACTATATTTTTTTTTACTTAACAAATCAATTTTTTTTTTTTGTTATTTTTTCCAACCCTAAAACCTCAAATTATATATATATATATATATATATATATATATAATTTTTTCCCCCTTAAAATATTTCCAATTGGATTTATTCCCTTGAATTTTAACCCCCCTGTTCAGCTACACGAGTTATTTTGGGACGGACCCGTAATTTTGAATTTTGGGCAAAGGGGATTGGTGACACCTTTTAGCTTTTAAATGCCCCAACTACCACAACCCCCAAAAGATTTTGGGATTTTTAAATGCACCCGCCCCCCACGGGGGGTCTTTGGAACTGGGCTCGAACTCGTACAAGGCAAGCCCCGGTCCCCATACCTTTACCATCGACTACCCGGCCATTTTTAAAATTTTCCCTGGATTGGGATATATCCCGGGGCCTCCACTTTAGTTTTTCCCCACATAAACTCAAAAATGTTCATTTTCGATTTTACAAGGGCAAATTTCCCCCCCCCTTGGGGAACAGAATAATCCCCATAAATGAAAACCAATGACCCCCATCAACAAATATTAAAATTTTTCTTACCCAAATTTTTTTTATCCGAAAACCAGTTTTTGTTGTATTTTAAAATGTAGTGCCGGGGTGGTGTGATGTTGCACGGGAAAACCCTTTCCTTAAAATTTTTAAACAATTTTTGCGATTCTTGTGTTTTTCATTCTTTTGAGAGTTTATAATTAAAAATGACTCCCTTGGGGTTTAATCACTAGGGCCCCGGAAACAGATAGGGTAGTACTGCACGATTTCTTATTCTATCTTTTCCTTATAAAAGAAAAGTCAAAATAATTCCCCATTGCAATTTTTCAATGCCCTCCAAACTATAGGCGGGGCCAAAATCTGTTAAAAAAAAACGATCCGGTTGGGCCTACTTTTGGGGGAAAAAAACAGCTATTCAGTCAAAAAAACCCTATCTACTGTAAGAAAAAAATTTTTGATTCTACACTTTGCATTTACTCCTCACAGATCCCAAAACCCCGTCGGGGCATATCTGAACCGGGCCTTTAATTCCAAAAACCTTAAAAATTTTTTGATTAGGGAAACCCCCGGCAAAAATACAAATTTTTAAAATGCAGCAGTTATTTCCCACAAAAAACCTTTATTTTAACATTCAAAAACCCGAATCTTCCCTAACAAAATAAAAAATGGATAAAACCAAAAAACCCCAAAAAACGTCCATTAAATTTCCCAATCCTATGGGTGTTTTCCCAAATTTCCCGAGGGTTTGGACATTCCAAACATCCAAAGGGGGATAACCCACTTGATCTAGAAGCATCTGTTGGGCTGCTTCTAGTCTAGAGTCTAAAATTAACTGCTCTCAACCCCATACTGCTGATTGAAAACAAAAGCCCAAAGTGGAAAAAAGAAAAAACAAATTTTAGAAAATCAAAACTAATAAAAAATAAGAGAAGCCCGAAAATTAATAGTGCCACAGTTAGTCCCAAACCCTTTGTAGGGACAAAAACCCCCCAATTGTAAGGGAATACCACCCAGACAGATGAAAAATACAAAAAAAAAGTCCCACCCCTTTAACTCAAGCACAACTCTGCCTTACACATCTTCAATTGCATAGCAATGTCCGGTTCAGCCACCAACCCCTGTGTCTAATGCACAATGGTTTCCCAAACAAAAAGTGATCCCCCTATTGAACCATCTTCATCCATAATATCCGCTTCTCCATCCAACTCCGATGTTCGAATACCAAAAAAATGAAAAAATTAAAAAATAATAGATAACCACAAAAGAACAGGAAAAGAAATCGTAAAAAAAAATGGCCCCACATAAACAAAAAAAATCGAACTATAGAATACAAACAGATGCAAAAAAAATTATTCATGACTGGAGGGGGAAGTTGTTTAAAAAATATACTACGGATGAATTTGTCTTGCCGGAATTTTTTCGGAAAAATCCCCTCGAATATGTTAGCTTATTAAATCCAACACGTTAAAGAAAAAGAATGAGTTAATAACATGGATTGCTTAAACTTTGTTAACCAAAAGTTTTCTTTAGTCTTTTATTCTTTTTTTTTTTAGACCTTGTCTGACTTGTTTTTTTTTTATTACATGAAACAGTTTTACACCGTTTTGGGAATTTTTAATTTTTTTAAAAACTGTGTTTTAATTTTTTTTTTCCTTTTTTTTCAAATGTTTTAATTTTTTTTGGGAGTCACTTCCGAAAATCGAATTAAAAACTTTTTTTCAATTTTGTTTAAAAATAAAATACCTTTTCATTTTCTTTCTAATGAAATTTTAAAATTTTTTGCTCACTGAATTAAAGTTTTTTTTAATTTTTTTTAAAACTTTTTTTACATTTGTCAAACCCTAAAACATCTGACTGCCACCCCCCTTTCAAATCAAAAAAAAAAGACACATGCTACTTTTCAGCCTTATCAAATAGTTTAAATTAATAAAAGAATTTTTTTTTGATCAGCAGCTTATTCAGGAAAGAATAAGTGAATAGTTGTAGCTGTTTATTTACTTTTTTGGTAACCGCATTGCTATATTTTTATCTCATTAAATCAACGAATTTCTGCTATCATGAAATAGTGTTTTCCATCAAAAAAAACTAAAATTTTAAAACTTTTTTAAAAACTTGGTTAAATAATAAAACGTTTGAAAAAAAAGTTTGGAAAAATATATAAAAAAAACTTTCGATGAATTAAACGTTGCATAACAGTCAGACGATTTCAACAAAAAATAATTCAGATTTAAAAGCAAATTTAGGTAAGTTTAATAAAGATTTTTTTTTTTGATTCTTTTTGAATGTTTCTGTGAAATGACTGACATTTACTGTTTTCTTGTGTTTTGAAACAACATTAATAACATAAATAAATGTAAAACCAAAGGTATTCACATAAATTTGGCTCAAAATTGTTAATATTTGTGATTTTTGTGGTCTTATTCAAACATTTTTTAATACCAGGTTTACTAAAACAGTAGTTAATCAAAAAATAAAAATTATATGAATGAACAATAGACTTTCATATGGAAATGAGGTCTATTAAAAAAGAGTTTAAAAAAATTTTTTTCGGGTCATAAATTTGTACCACACTAAAGGGGTTTTTACGTTTCCCATCATACATTAAATGCAAGAAAAGTAACTAAATTGTCATGGAAATTGCTGGAAACAATATCATTTAATAATGGATGAAAAAATGCCTTGGCTATCGATGGTACCGGCAAAAAAGGAGCCATATTATAAATGGATTTTTTCCGCTTTGGGTTTTTGGAAACTGGGAAAGTTGTTAATACTGAAGTATTTCGGGGAAATGCTCATGTAATTTTAACACAATGTACATATCGTGAGTGTTCGGCAATTACATTGTAAATATAGGGGAATGGAAGTTGGGAAAAGGTGTATTTTTTTATTTTTGTATCTTCCATCGCTCCCAACATTACCAAATTTGATATACACAATATTTGGACTCTATGGGGACTCAAAACTCAAAACAGTTTTTTAAAACAAACCTCAGAGATATGTCAATATTGAAAAATTAGAATTGTTGGTCGGGGTTTTGTTGGGGAAAAAGATGGGAAAGACTTAAAGCAAATAAATTAAAAGACAAAAGCTTGAGGACAAAAAATCCTAAATGCCTTGGGCAGATGGAAATAGAAAAATTTCAAAAAATACTATGTTTTGGTATTCAAAAAAAACCGGGAAAATTTGTTAGCCATAAGGCAAAACTATTTGAGCTATATTTTTGATAAAATTTCCGTTTTAATTACGACACGGTTTTCCCCATGGGGAAATGACTTGTTGTAGATATTTTCCATACTGAAATTACACATATAAGCATAAACACACACCAGTTTAAAAAAGAAAAAAAAGTATTTAGGGCCTAATCTTGAACTTTTTTTCTAGATGCTTGCTTGATAAAACCAAAAATTTGTCCGGAAAAAAATATTTTTGTATAATTCCAAAAAAATGTATTTGTGCTTGGGTCTTAAAACTATAGTACATGAAGCTATGTATTTATAAAATCAAGGCTTCAGTACCAAATTAAAAGTTTTAGATGTATTAAACATTACCCCAGATTTTAAAAAGTCCCTTGCAAAAAAGTAGATTTGGTGTATTAGGAAAGAGAAAAGGCAGTTTTACAATGAAAACCCGTTAAAAACAAACAATTAAAAAGTAGACAAAAGTGATCTTGCAGATGACACTGAATAAGTTTCGTTCTTTGGGGGTTTGTTAATAGTAAGTTTTACTTTAAATCTCTATTTCTCAAAAAATGTAAATTTCAACACGGAACATTTTTGAAAAAAATACTTATTTTATAGCCTTGAAACTTTGCACATTTTTAACACTATATAAATAAATATTTTAATGAGAGATTTTTTTCAAAAAAAATTTTAAAAATATTTTGGATTAAAATTACAAAAATTTTTTACTGTTTTTTAAAATTTTTTACGTGTTACTCCAAAATAAATTTTTTAAAAAAAATAATCAAAATTTTTAAAAAAACTCCCCCTTTTAAAAAAAAAAAACAATACAATGAATGCATACAAAAAAAATTTATGACTGTACAAATGCCAATTTTTAAAAAAGTTTTAAAAATTTGGGCATTTTAACATTACGGAATAGGAAAATGCTGGTGAAGTGACCCCCTTTAAAAAATGTTGGGGGCAGTATAGCCGGGGGGTTTTGGTTTGGAAAACCCCCCAAACACTCAAAAGTAAAAAAGGCTCTTATTACATAAGATTAAAATTTGATATCTAGATTGAAAAAAATATTGTTACGTTCTGGTATACAACACATGGTTAGCTCAGTGTTTCAATTCTTAAAAACTTATCTTAAATCTATTAAACTTATCTTAAACTTTGCGTAATCTTTTTTCGATTGCACATTTTCTTGATAAGGTCAGTGGTTTAGAACTACTCAAATTATATTAAAATAATTAATTCTTCCCCAAAGAATATACGTGTTAAAACAAGCTAATATTTTTTTGAACTTTCCATACCAATGCCTTACAGATGGTTTTGGCTCCCTATTGTTTTCCTTTTTGTATTCATAAATTTACTAAAATAAGTTTTATCAAGCCGTTTGTAACAATTCCATAATGTCTTGTCATTGAATATATAATATCCTTCACTCCAAAAAAAGAATTATTTAGTTATTTACTTTTAGCCAGGTTTTCAAAAAATTATTTCCCCTCCTTGAGAGGTAGAGAATATTTCTCATATGATTTGAATACATCACTCACACTCCCAAATTTATTTGGGTTTCTCTAAATATTGGAATTAATATGAAATTGAATCAATATTTATAAGAAATAATAAAAGAGTACGTTTATTATAAATACTATTGTATTTTATTTAAATTGTTACAAAATGTTCACAGAATTTTCTAAAATGAATTTGGTTTCCCTAAGCTTTGAATACAGAAACCGAAATATATTCTAAACCTATATTTCAAACTTATATATAAAAAGAAGAAAAGTTCATTTCGAACTGAAGAAAAATTATAAACGCAAACCTAATATCTCATATTTGATTAATGTAAAAAACTAATTTAAATTACTAATGTCCCCAAAAACTGTGGTGTTTTAAGATTTAAAAGATTTTAAACCAGGTGCACTGCACCAATGTTGACAGTAATTACTTCAGCACAGTTATAGAAAAAATTAAGATAGGTTTCTGACACATTTGGCCAATTCATAATAACAAAACCCCTCTAGCATACATAGTAAATTCCCTCAGCACAAATGGCTGACTTGAAATCCGCGCACATTTGAAATTGGCTCTTTAGAAATTCCTTGATCGATTTAAAAAGTAAAACTTTGTGGAGTGGAAATTTACCGGAGTTTAGAAACAAGTTGGAAGTGCTGGAGATCAGAAGGAAATGTATGTACGCAATAAAAGTTTGCTAGCTTTGAAAAAAAGTTGCGAGGTGAGGCATTTATATTCGATGCATGGAATAGTGTTTCCAGATTGCTATAATGATGTGAAGAAGTTGACATTTGGTGTGGTGACTATCTTCGTCTCGATATATTCGTAAGAGCAAGCGTTCTCCTACGTGGTATAAATAAAGTAAAGTAAGCCAACTAACAAGTAAATTTATAAAAGTTGAACTGAAACTTAAACAACAAATTATGGCAAAATTTATCAAACTTTATAAAAGCATACAAAGCCAAATTTCCCATTGAATTTGTTTTGCTCAAATGTATACTAGTTTTTTCTTCATTTGTTTAGTAAGTTTAAATTTTCTGCTTGAATAAACATACAAAGCATCACTTCAAAATGAATTTCATTGTTCAGTTGTTTCTTATTAAACTATATATAGAAAATATTAATGTAGAAAGGTTTAATCGTTTTTGAAATTTTGCTTAAATAATAAGTAATTATCTAATAATGTCATATTATATTTATTTGTTGTGAAAAACACTGTATATATGAATAAATAGATATTTTTTTCTTAGAGGTGATAATACATTAGTTTTTTTTATCAAAAAATTTATTTAAGCAAGCACTATTTATAATTGGCAAAAAACATTTTTTTGGTTGTATAAAAAATTTATTAGAATTGTAATTTTAGGCTTTTTCAAGATCAAAAAATTATGCCGACCTTGCCTATGTCGCCGGCTAACATCATGATGCTGAGGGGAAATTTTCACCTGTAAATGCATTCTTGTGCATCTTCTGGCGGTCTGCATCGCTTCCCACTTATATGATGGGCTATTCTCCAATTTTACCAAAGCACCTCTTTCAATGAGTGATACCGACCATTTTAAACTCTGACAGTTGCTCGTAAAGAGCTGAAATCCTATGGCGAGTCTTCTTTTCAGTCGGTGAAGAGTGTCATAACATAATGCAGCAAAATTTTAACCATCAAGAATTGTGCGTTAAGCACCATAACATACACCTGTTGATTGCGCAGTTCCGTGGCGCTGTAGCTTCCCGCTATTCATTTGTGGACACACCAAAATTTAAACATCTGCATATTCGGTACTAGTATTAACAGCCTACTAAATTTCATTTTCATCGGCAAAAACACCTTTTTTAAGTGCTTCGTTTTTGTTTGTTTGTCATCGAGTGCATATAAAAATGGATGTTTGTATGTATGCAATCGCATGCTACGACAACGTTCAGCCGATGACTATCCAAAATTGGCATATTTTTGGCGAAGGATTTATTTTGTGCTACCCTCTTTTGTTTGGCTTTCACCACTTTTGCGTTAACATTCAGCAAATGCTGAGTTGCAACAAGGAGTCGACAAATTGTTATCAACTTGACTTCCTACAAATATTTTCCTATGTTTTATATTGTGAATCATCTTTATAATTTAAGGAGCGGCGCTAATTGCAGATAGTACAATTTGAACATAAAATATAAATACAGAGAAAAGCAATATTAATAGTACTTACACTATTTTAAGCGTTCATTGCACAAAATGTGGCAACAATGTGATTAAATGTTCTGGTAGATATCCAACTGAGTGTTTTTCAAAACCGACCCACACAGGAAACTACAGGAAGTAATAAAAAAGGTCATTTTGTCATTAATTAGATGTACTCATTTAAATTGCTTAACAAATATGATTTATTGTTCACCTGAGGGTATGTACAAAATATTTTCTTTTATTTTGAGCATTTGCAATTCCTTAAAATTAAATCATTAAAAGCAATTTATCCTTCAATATGTACTGTTTAATTTTCAATTTCACCAGCGCAAAATTAGGTATACTAGTTAGTTCAATATGTTTTCAATTTCAAAGCACCTTAATGCATACTTAAAAACTTTTATAGATTTCACCAGAAGATACCGCGTATATTTCATTATCGCATTACTGTTGGGAATGCAATACCAGCCAAAACCGATTACCGTTATTTTGAGCCATTCGGACCAGTTTGTATTATCCAATTCACTAGTTTAAATACCTGATTTTTGGTATTAGGCTAGAAATTTTAAAATTGTCCAGACTATATGTTCAGAGATTCCCTTGCAGTATAAGTAAAATAGTATACTTTTTTGTAGTATATCTCCTTAACGGCGGAAATTAATTGGACGAATATACAGTTTAACGGCACAATCAAGAAAAATGTAATACAAAATATGTAGATCATCCAAGGAAGTGGCCAAAAACTATCTTATTACAGCTCGAGCGATTCTGCACACGGGCAGGATCACGTAGATGCGATATTCGTATCATGACAGCAGTTGTAGTAGTGAAAAAGGGCTGTAATATTTTTATTATATATTTTTTAGAATTGATGAGTTTATTATTATTATTCACATTTGTATTTGCATATCCTACTTTAAGGTACAAAATATTTTCACATTCATTATATATATACTCATAAATAATGACCAATATTAATGAATAAGAATAACTTTAAAGAACCCAAAAAATCAATTGATAATATTTCGGATTGGTTTCATTATTTATATGAGAATATCGCGCATTTTAAAAGGTACATCACACGTACTAATAAACAATTACAATAGATGCCAAAGATAAATTGTCGACAGCTATTGATTTTTAATATTTATGTTTCCAGGCTTAATGCCAATGGGAGTATTACACATTATGTTTCGTAGAATCACATTTCAAATATCTGCCTAGTACCGTAGACTGAATAGGGCCTAATAGGGGCTCCCACTCGGGTGCCTTCTCCTAGATATAGCGTGATTTAGAGGTGTAGGAATAAATGTTAAAAATTACTAAGAGCTGTCATAATTTAATAGTACTTTATTAAGATTTTAACTTAAACCAATATAGATTAGATAATAATATGATATGTGAGAGGATCTACGGTGGCCTAGAGCTACAAAATATAATTCCGAAATAACGTATCCTGGACGTCTATCAATAACTGACTCGCCTATGCCTGGTACATTTCAGATAAAGATATTTAAATGGGTCAAAAAGCTTCTACCTTTAATGTCCAACGACGCATCCGATCCTATCTGATCCTGGCTGAAGTAAGCGCTTCACCTGCGTACAAAAGGTATGCACCTTGACTAAGGTCTCTCTGTACCAGAGTGCCCTCTCTTGGCCCCACAATCACTTAACTACTCAAATACACTTCACTTGACATGTACTAAATTAACATTTACACAAATCCCACCTCAGCATTTCTGAAGCTTATGTTTTTAAAAGGCTTCCCTAAATTTGCATTTTTCAAATCACATTTCATTTTCTCTCGGAAGGTTCGTTGGAAGGGAATTGCCACACCTTATTCTGGCTAAGGGAACCCAAAGAAGGATATGTTAAGAGGGACATGGTACGATTTAAGCACAAATTGCATTAATTTGAGGGACTTTTACTAAAATTTTGGTTTGATCCTATGTATGTATACTTATATTCTAAAGTTTTGTGCTCGGAAATTTCATAAAGTAATCCATGTAATTTTTTAAGGAAAAAACAAATTTGTGAAGTGATTTTAAATGCTACTCTACAAGAATTTACGTATGCTTAAAATTTAAAGTTTTCAAGTTCGTCAAACTTTGTCTAATATTAAAAGTTGGTATGGGTTTTGCGTTCACATGGATGGTATTCATACAATACTTCTTTATGAATGTTGTTACATTAATTCTTTAAAATGTAATGAATTCACAAGAGTTCAATTATTTTGTTAAATCTTGGGTTTTACAGTAGAATTTTGAAAGGACAATCTCTCTATATACAGTATGTATTTTTAAAGAAAAGAATATTTTAGCCATATTAAATTTATTGAAAAACTCTGTATATACAATGTATATTTTCTGAACAATCTCTATATACAAAAAAATTAAATTTAATAAAAACCTCTATGTACTATATATTAAATTTATTAGACATTTTATCTATATTCAATATTAAATTTAATGAAAATTCTCTCTCTTTGTACAATATTAAATTTAATGAACAATCTCTCTACCTAATGTTGTGGTGTACAGAGTGTTTCTTGGCCTAAAACAACATTACGGTGATATTCACTCCTTGCATAGCGCACATATCACGTATGGTTAATGCATGGGAAGAAGCGCTGGGTGAAATCCTATACCAGCAGCTTTGTAACGTTTATCTTTGTGACTTGCTAAATGTCATATGGGCTAGCGCATTGTTGAGACTGGAGTCTTCTGGTTAAAAGGGAAATGGGTGCATTGTGGCGAATTCATGGAATAAATACTATATCACCTTTTCCGCATTCGGATTTTATACGACCTTCTATAACGATTTTTTTCGATGGCACTATTCACAGCCTAGTGCCGTGCAGGGTTTGATGGGTTTTAAATTACAGGGTGGTACATGCCGGTTACACCAATGTTAAAGTTCAGTTTGAGAGAGGGAGTAGGCCAGGCACAATTTATACTGTTTTAAAATTATATTTGAATAATTAACCGCTTCTTTCGGATTGCAAACTGTATTGATCATTGGAATGATGATAAGCGTTGAATGCAACAGTTCAAAACAGGTCTAAGTAGGAGTAGGTGAAACAGGCACAAACAAGGAACCTTACCAATCAAGAGTTTAGGGCCCAGCAGCATTTGACCGTGTAGAAGAGTGACGACCTATAAATTATTAGGATCAGAGGACATGAACGGGAAATGTCACGATTGGCAGCAACCTAATCACATAACATAATTTGATATAACTCTTAGAGTGTTTGGGGGTAAAAGGCCCAATGAAATAAAATAATCCCTATTGAATAAAGTAATTCCTATTGGAAATAAAGAATGCCTATTTGAATCAAATATTGTTCCTCTTTCCAGTGGTTTGAATTTTATTTTCAAAGAATCATTTTCTCTAAAAAGTATCCTAAGTTACTCCTTATAACATTAGTTATCTGCAGTGAAATTACCGTCAAAACTGGTACAGAGCTGTTTCAAGAATTAGCCGGAACAGACAGAAGTGTAAGACATATCGACAGCACCGTTGAGACAAATAGACATACACAAATTTAAAGACATTGTTTTCACTTATAAATTACGGTATAAATTTTAAATACATTTTAGTAAAGTTGCTAATTTCAATTTAATGGGGCCACTTCATTTGTTTTTATGTGTATAGATTGCTCATAGATTTCTTAGAATCACAATAGTATTCAATATTCTGTCCTTATGGTTATATCAACTCTGGTTGCAATAGCAACTAAAAATAATAGTTTGTTCTTACATAATGAAAAGTGAGAGTCAGTAAGAACAAATTATTCTTTTCGTTCTAAATGAGTCATCGAGTTGGTTTCATGAAGGAATGCTTTTTAAATAACTCGTAAAAAGCTCGTTCTAAAAAAGGCTAATGAAAGAAAATAATCCATATGAAAAAAATTCCTATTGAAATAAATAATTCTTATTTGAGTTGGATATTGTTTAATTTTTAATTGGTTTAATTTTGTTTTCGTGAAATCTCTAATTTTTTTTCTAAAATATCGTTGCGCGGATGTCCTGAGTACATAGTTCTTCTGAGCTATAACCTCACATCGTTAGGAATTTGAGCGTCTGTAATATATTGACTCTTGCCCTTTGTTAATTTAAAAGAAATTAAAGTTATCTAAAATTAAAATACAGGAGAATAAGAAAATAGATAAATTAAAATTAATAAAAGGCATTGAGTGGTAGAAAAATAGCTTTAAAGAGATGGTGCAATCACTAATAATGAAAGCAAAATTACAATCTTTGGGTGGTAAGGATGACGCCTGACCAATGGGAATGTAGCTAAGATCTCGATCGTTGAACTGGGTACAAAGCAGAACAAAAAATTAAATCAAAAACAACTCTCTCAAAGCTAATAAAAAATAAAATACTTAAAGAAAAAATGAAGGAAGATCATGAAAAAATAAGAAAGATCTCTCGAATTAAACTTCCTAAAAAAATTGAAGTGTATTAAAGCAATTTAGAATAGTGAGCTTCTGGGAATGGATCCCAAGGATAAGCATTAAGAGCGTGCTATTCTGACCGCTAGACCACGGAGTAACTGGTAAGAAGTGTGGTGAAGTAACTTTTTAAGATGGACACTACGAATTTGTGGAAATAAAGAAAAACTTTACCTGTGGGTTTCTAAAATAAAAAAGCCTAAGTTACTACTTACAACAATAAATATCTGCCAGTGAAATTTCCGTCCAAATCGGTTCAGCCGTTTTGAGATTGGTGAACCGAAGCAAAGGAACCGACAGATAAAATTTTAAAAAAGATTTACTTTCACGCCGTACCGTATATACCTTTAAATGAATTTAGTAAAAAGCTGTTAATTTCAAATTATACAAAACAGACACTTCAATAATTTTATTTATATGTATATAATATAAGCTCAGTGCGGGAAATTTCAAATCCTACGTCGCATTTAGTCAAAATTTTCCTCAAGCAGATTTAAAATTTCTAAGCTTTTGTTCTTAAAGCAAAATAAGTATATATCATCCTTTAAACAGTAACACCAAATTTGTCTTTATTTCTGAAAATGATTAGAAGCATTTTACCTAATACATTTAATTTTTGATAACCAATAATTTAGCGCAAAAGAAAGAATTAAGCTCTGATGAGGATGTTGTCTACCAAGATGAAATTCGAAATGTAACGACTGATATTAAAATGAACAGAATTTCTGATGACTTTGAAAAATTGTTTGATTCAAACCTTAAAAGTATTAAAAATATGAGAGATAATATGTTTTTACGGAATTAGTTGCAATATTTTTAAAAAAATATGATATTATGTTTGAATTGCACATAAGAATATTTAAACTTATTTTAATGAATATTTTGTTGTTCATTGTTTTTATAAATTTTCATCAAACGTTAATTTTTTAAATGTTTTAAAGGGATATAAGAGAACTCACCGTTATCTTCTGGAATTCACTTTACTGATTAGAAATTTAAACTAATAATGAATATTTCAGCCTTTTTCAGATGAAATTTCTTCTGATGCTTCATGCAAAGTACGAATAATCAGGAAAAGTAAAACGAATCATCTTACCTACGAGCCTCTAAATAAATTAAGTGTTAATTCTTACCCCTGAAAAAAGTGTTTCTATAGAATTCAAAAGAACTACATGGGAAGGCGAGATGTTACACTGTCAAGCTGTATTTAAAATTAAAAATGCAACTACTCATGACGCAATTTTAGAACATATGACTTAAAGTTACAACTGACTCTTTAAGTTCCATTGTTAAAGAAGTCCCTAAATAACTATAAAATTAAAATCTGATAAAACTTCAGAAAAAATTACTGTTGCTTTATACAGCTCAAAGTGGTAAAGAGTTCAATATTTAAATCTATCTATTATAATCTATAAACCTAAAGGGCGAAATATTTATCTTATTTCCTAAACAAGAACAATATATAAAAGATATAGCAAGCATTCATTTTAAAGCTATGAATAATGAGTGCTTCTTTTAATACTTTACCACACTAGAGATAAGTATTTAAATTGATCTTTATTTCATATTTATACAAACAGTCACCAAAAATTTACAAAACTAAGTGTTTTGCAGTCAAGACAGGTACTCCAACAAAAGAATGAAATTTTTTGGGAAATGTACAGCCATAAATCCACACAATTAGCATATAAAGGTAAAATTCCTAATGTCCGTATTACGGCAAAAACTACTACAAAAAATACTAAAATTACTAATATCTTCTCAATAAAAATCCAAATACATGTATTTTAAATGGAAATTTCTAGAAGTTTCTTATATCAGTGCCTTGATAATGATTCCACAAAATGAACACAGCCTTTAAAATGTTAATTCGTGAAACGCATTTCTTTAAAATTTTACTAACACAAAGCTTCTATTTTGAATGATTATGCAAATGACTTTTTAAACTAGAATTCTTGGTGTAAGATTTCTTGCAAATTTCACAAACAAAAAGCTTTTCTTTTGTGTGAATGCGTAAATGGCTTTCTAAATTTTTAATTTGAGGAAACGACTTTGTGCATATGTTACAAACATAGAGCTTTTCTTTCGTATGGATAAGTAAATGTTTTTTTAAATTAAAGCTGTGAGAAAAACACCTCTTGCAAACTTCACAAGCAAAAGGCTTTTCTCTTGTATGAGTGCGAAGATGACTTTTGAGATCACCACTTCTACCGAAAGCCTTTTTGCAAAATTCACAAGCATACGGTTTTTCATTTATATGAATATTTTTATGATTTCTTAAAGAAGATTTATAAGGAAAAGCTCTTGTGCAAATTTCTATACAAAAGGTTTTGTACCAGTATGAATGCGCAAATGGTTTTAAGACTAGGGCCTTTTCACGTAAGACTTCATGCAATATTCTGAAATTATAAGCCTTTGTATTTTTATGAATAAGCATATGTCTCTCTAAATCTTTATAATTCAGAGAAATATTTTATTACAAGTTTCACAAACATATTATTAATCCTTGTTGTGAGATAGAACATGCTTTTCAGAAAGTCATTGTTAGAAAATGTTTTGTGCATACATCACACAGAAATAGGGTTTTCCTTCAATTGAATGATAAGGTAAATGGCTCTTAAATTCCAAAATATTTAAATTTTATTTGGCCGTTTTCACAATTGTAAGACCTTTCCCGTGCGTAAGACTTTTTATGTATTTTAACACTACGGATCGAACACAACGGCTCATTGCATACCTGGCAGTTTTTGACCTCTACTTCGGATCGATTTTTTAAGTACTCTTTACGGGTTTCAACTGTTAGAAGACTTTTGACAAAATTGACATGTTTTATCTTTTTTCGTTAGAACACAGTTTGGAACCAATTAATTCGATATAACATTTGTTGATACATTGATATCAGTCTGTTGTTTCTAGGAAGTTCAAATTCATCGTAAAGACATATGGCATAAAACCGGGGTTTTAATGAATTCACAAGCACAAAATTTACAGTGGAATTCCACAATGTAACAGATTCAGATTTACCTCTAACCATATATGGTTCGCCACACAATAGTTTTAAAGTTTAATTTTGAAGATGTTTGCATAATATTTTACAGAAGTCAATTCAGTTCAAGTGCTGCATGAAAACACACTGTAATCTTTGAGACTTGTTTAAAAATTCCATAGAATTTTAATGTTTTCCTCCTCACTCAATCGTAGAAGTTAATTGGTATCTTTTTGCAAACATCAAATAGGGCTTGGAGCTAGCGAGTATTGATATTCTAAATAGTTTATATGGTTTTCTCTATTACTTCACTCACGTTTATTTCTGCAGAGTAAACACGCAAATTACACAGTAACCTGAAGTTTGTACAAGTTTTATAAATTACACAAGTTTATAGTAATTTATGCGACATATATCCTGAAAACGTAATCCATCTGATAAAAATACAAATATCTCCAACAATACGTAAAATCTTCCCTGGAATATTATAACATATTTAAAGCCACATGATCGGCAACTCGGTTACAACCCAAAATTCTGCATGCTTTCTTCAAATTTAGAAAAAAATTGAGCTCTGACAAAGGGATACTTTTGCTCCAAGCATGCAGCCTGAACCTCGTCATCCAAATAATCGTAGAGGGAAATATCGTTGTGCGGCCTTTCAAAGTACATAAACGAAAATACGAAGGCAATTAGTTCATATTATTTTAAAGCAGTTTGTTCGGAAGAAATCAGGCGCCAAATGTTGTATTATAGTAAATCTTGATGACCCTTTTTTACTCTGTGTGGGAATGTTTAAAACTATTACTTCACCTTTAACATTTTCTTTTTGATTTACTATTTTACTCTCGACATTCTAAAGACTTCAGCATATGAAGTTATACTTTTCAAGTACTTAATGTATTCAATGTGTTTTAGTAGCTTGAAAATCCTGAACATTTTAATTAGACAGATCAGAGTATGACTCAGTGGTACATTTCTAATGAATACTCATACTTTTTCTAGCATGGTCTATCATCTTAAGTGTATTTATGATATTCACGCTATCTGTTATATGTTCAAGTCCTTAAGTCGGTCTCGTGAATTGAAATACAAGGAAATGGGGTAGGCTAGAAAAGTCCCGGTCAGAAAATCCTTCGGTACTTCAAAAAACTCTCTCACTGATGATTCAAACAAAACGGAATTTCTAAAACGAAAGCATGTTTCTTTTTTATATGTCTGAAAACCTTTGCACTGATTGCGCGTTCTTTCCTAAAAATATTCATAAAAAAGCCTCATTATTTGAAAGTTGGCCTTTTTCTAAAGATATTTGAATATCGTTGAATTGTCGAAAGCAAATTAACTTCGGTCAGCGTCATTGTATTTATTTCTTTTCGATGACATGTGAAGTAACCTTATATTAATTTTGCGCATAACTTAAATTGCATTGATTTTTCATTTTACTGAATTCTGCTTGCCATGTTTAAACATGCTTTGCGGGCGTGAAGCCGTTGTTCAATGTAGCCTGGAAAATATTGAAACCATATTTCGATTTTTAGAGACAATCCTATCAATAATTTGAGTAGCCGTGGTAGCCTATTAGTCGAGGCATCGGATCGTGGCTGGCGTTTCATGATTTCGAGCCCAGTACATTTAAAGACCCATCGTGTAGGAACGCACGTTAAATCAGACCAGAGTTCCAAGGTCCTCCGTCCGGTGTGGTTTGGTAGTTAGGAGAGGGACCTGCCAGCTCAGGTTTTATCCTCGTCACTGGAACATGGTACAAAATTACGAGGTTCATTGCAGTACTTTATCGATCACGCCAAGACGATCGTCTTCGCGTTATGTCTAAGTACTGGTTTTTATTTAGATACCTCTACAAATGTTTGGAAATTTTTATTAACGGATACTTTCTCAAAATTGTATTCAATGCAACATTCCTCTCTTTTTGCCTTAGACACTATATTTTTTCTTACTTAACAAATCGACTTTTTTATGTTTTGTTATTTCTATACCAAAAACTCTCAATTATATATATATACTTAAGTATTTCCACACTGATATATTGGAGTCATTAGATAGTAACGTCGCGCACCGGGTACGCAAAGGGGCTTTTGGCGACGGACGCGCTATTAATTTACAGACCATATGGTCAATGACGTGGGTGACACCTGAGCTAGCACCCCCGTCACCTAACTACCACACCACACAGCTCTCGAAAGATCTAACATGCATCGCTGCCCTACACGGCGGGTCTTTATCGGTACTAGGCTCGAACTCGTGACAAGGCCTGCCAAGATCCGATACCTCTACCACTCGACTACAGCGGCCACTAAGTATTTCCACAAGAGTGGATGCTCGCGTATATCTCCTGAGTAGCCTCCACTTCAAATAATTTCATACATAAACTCAAAAATGTTCATTTCTCGATTTTACAGTCGAGTTTGTTTCTACCTCTTAGTGAAAACTTTGGCGGAATAATCAGGTAAATACAAAACCAGACATAGTAACAAATAAATTATTATCATAGTTTTTATATCTCGTAAAACCAGTTTCTGTTGTATTCAGATGTAGTGCACGGGGTGGTGTGATGTTGCACTGAAACCCTAACTTAAAGTTATTAAAGCAACTATTGCGATTCTTGTGTTTACATTCTTATGTAGAGTTTATAGTTAAAAACTGACTCCTTGGGTTCAATCACTAGCTGCCACATGGATCAGATAGCTAGTACTGCACGTTTTCTTATTCTATCGTTACCCGATAATGAAATGTTAAAAAAATTTCCCTTTGCAATTTTCAATACCCTCCAAGCTATAGGCGAGCCAAAATCTGTTAAAAAATACGATTCCGGTTGACGTACTTGTGGAAACAAAATCAGCTATTCAGTCAAAATCCTATCTATCTGCAAGAAAATTTTTAGATTCTACACTTGCATTTACTCCTCACAGATCTCTAAACTCCAGTCGTGGTGTCATATCTGAACTTGACCTGTTGACCACTCCTGACGCAGAAATCCTTAATGGATTTTCTGATTAGGGTGTAACTCAGGTCAGAAGAATTACAATTAAAAAAGATGCAACAGTTATTTCTACAAAACACCTGTTTTAACTTTCAAAAGCCCGAATCTTCCTGCTACAATAAAAGATGGATATCTAAACTGCAAAATATGTCCATACATTCCAAATCCTCTGCGATGTTTCAATTGCCAGAGGTTCGGACATTCACAAACATCCAGCGGTGGACAACTTACTTGTTCTAGATGTGCATCTGTTGGACGTAGCTTCTGTCTAAGAGTCTAAATGTTAACTGTTATTTCTCAACCCCATACTGCTGATTCACAAACTATGGCCAAAGTGGAAAACGAAAAGCAAAATTCGAAAATCAAAAATTTATTAAATATATCATATGTAGAAGCCCCTTTGAAAACTAGCTAGTGCCACTGTTGGACACAAACCTATCTTGAGCTACAAACCCTCAATTATAACAAACCCTTTTACTTGAACAGATGAAAATATATCGCAAAATAAAATGTCCACCATTAAAATTACTCCAGCCACTCTGTCCCTTCCACACCACCAAATACATTAATATCCCTCCTGCTACTTAAAATCCTCCTCATCCCAACTCAAGCACAACTACTGCCTTACACGCTAATTCCAAAAACAATGTCACAGGTTCGGCCACCAACTCCTGTGTCTGATGCACAATGGCGTTTAGGCAAACAATAAAAGTGATCACCCCTGTGACCATGTAAATATAATATCCCGCTTTACATTAACTCCGATGTTCCAAATACCAAAGTATGAAACAGGAATTCAGAAAAATGAAGATAACGCACAAAGTACAGAAACCAGAAATCAAAATAAAATGGCCCCACGCAAACCCAGAAAATCTGCGTATAGAACACCTGGCGGAGTAAGGAGAACATGATTATTTCATGACGTAGGTAAAGGGAGAAGTTGTGTTCAAACCAAATTCTACGGATGAATTTGACTTGCCGGAATTTTTTTGGGAAAAATCCCCAAGAATATGTTACCTTATTAAATAAAACGCGTTAAAGAAAAAGAATGAGTTAATAACATGGATTGCTTGGCATTGAATTAAAGTTTTCATTAGTCTTTTAATGCTTTTGTGCTGGGCCTTCTAATCTGAATTGTTTGCTTTTATTACATGAAAACGAGTTTTACACCTGATTTGGAATTTTAACTTTTTTTAAAACTGTGGTTTAATTTATTTTTTTTTTACATTTTATCAAGATGTTTTAATATTTTAACAAATCTTGGGCGTAGTATAGCCAGATTTGGCTATTGCGCCATAAAACCCCACATACACTCACTCACTGCCACTAGTAAAAAGGCTCTTATTACATAAAATTAAAATTTGATATCTAGATTGAAAAAAATATTGTTACCTTCTGGTATACAACACATGGTGAGCTCAGTGTTTCAATTCTTAAACACAACTTAAAACTATTAAAAATAAGTATTAAAAAAATTGGAATGTATGGTACATGTCTGAGAATAATTATAGAACACGAAATCCCACGTTAGTATATATTTTGAAACACTTAACATATAAAGAGTTACTCTAGGTAATGCAATTGAGTATTATTTACCAAATATCAATTTAAAAATCTTAAACTTTGCGTAATCTTTTTTCGATTGCACATTTCTTGATAGAGTCTGAATTGGTTAGAACAGCTATAAAACATATATTTAAAATAATTAATTCTTCCCCAAAGGCTGTAATTTAAAAACAAATATATTTTTCAAACTTTCCGTACCAATGCCTTAGGAGTGGTTTTTGGCACTCCTATTGTTTTCCGACGTATTGATAAATTTTCCTAAAATAATTTATCAACCCAGAATTTATTTACAATTTCTTGTCTTGTGATTGAAAGTATAACATCACTATTCGAAAATTACCTTTTGATTCTTGCTTTAATAAGTTTTAAAAAAATTATTTCTCTCCTTGAGAGTTAAGGAAAATATTTCTCCTTACGATTTAGAATACATCTCACATTCCCAATTTAGCTTTGGGTTTCTCTAAATAATGGAAGGTTAATATATAAAAAATTGAATCAATATTTATAAAATAATAAAAGTAGATTTATATTATAAATACTTTGTATTTATTTATATTGTTCACTAAATGTTCTAAAATTTTTTCTAAAATGAATTTGGTTTCTAAGCTTTGAAGATACGAAACCGAAATATGTATATTCTAAACCTATATTTCAAACTTATAAAAGTAGAAAGTTCATTCATTTGAAAAAAATTATAAAAGCCTATAAACTAATATTTCATATCATTTCAGTTAATGTGAAGGAAACTTGGCTAAATTACTAATACTTAAAAAAACTGGGGTGTTTCTTAAGATTTTTTAAGATTTAAAAAGATTTAAAACCAGTGCTACTGTGTTAACACTAATTACTTCAGCACAGTTATACAAAAAATTAAAGATGAGTTTCTGCACATTTCACCAATTCATAACCAATAAAACCCCTCTAGCATACATAGTAAATTCCCTCAACACAAATAGTAACAAAATCCGCGCTTTGAAATGGCTCTTTAGAAATTCACTTGATCGATTTAAAAGTAAAG
>BMAV01024703.1:0-211884 GCA_019973955.1 Trichonephila inaurata madagascariensis | reverse complement strand
GTGGTTATCTTATCACAGTTACTTTGGAGGAGTGAGAATCGCACTACGATCAGTTGCTCTGGGTACAAAGAATGAGTGCATTTTGTTTGGATCATTACATATTATATTGATACCTCATAATTAGAGATGATACTAAATTATATATAAATATGTACGAATAAAAGAAAAGTAGTTTGTGAGTGTGTCAGCGATGTAGCACAAAAGCAGAACAACTCAGAAGCATGAAATTTGATACGTCGAAATATTAGGGCCTGATGCCGTACACCTAGAAGAGATTTTTTCGGAATTCACTATAGATTTTTTTAAAACACAAGTTTTAAGTGATTTTCCAACTAACTAGCGATATGACGTCATATGATGATAGGTCTAATTGTGAACTCAAAAACTTATGCTTCATTTTTTTCGGGGGTGGGGGGGTACATTTTTATAATATTTATATTCATTTTTCTTTGTATTTATTCATTTATTTTTTGTGAGGGAATTAGAAATGTTTTCGAATAAATCATTGTAAAACGCATTATTTCAAAAGTTTCATTTTCGGTTTGACGACGCGGATTTGCTTACAGTGGGATTTCGATGTCTTCCGTGTGAATTGTTTTCTTAATGAGACGTATTTTATCTTTTTAAGTAATTCGGAATTAAAGTGATTTGAATTATCTCGTTGCTGTTCCGTTGAAAAAAAGATTATTGATTTTCTTCCTCCTTTAGAAAATACCGTGTTTTGATCATTGTGACAAAAAAAAGTACAAAACATTTATTTAAAGTATAACAGAAAGAAAATGAAACTTAAGTCAAACTAATTGCTATTAACAGATTGCCAATATTATGAACATAATGCCCTCTATTTATATCACCAGCAGTATAAACCAGAATCTGGTGGGTTTGGTCTTCAAGGTCCCATTCCCCCTATACCGACAATGTTAAATTGAGCCATTTTAGGAACCTGTTTCTCAGAAACTGTTAAGTATAAAAAGCAAATTTTGTCTGGCCTTATATTGAGTGAAACTTTTATTTAAAATGGTAAAATATTTAAAATATATTGTTTACTTTTTTCAAAAATTCATCGTAAAAGTATCAGCAACTTGTTTTTGAAAATTGTCATTTTTTTTACGATAACTGCTTTTCAGCAGTATTTTGGGAAAATCTCCAAAAAAGCTTTATTATGTATAGTTACATATTATTTTATGTGCAGTATAAAGAGGTGCAAGTACTTTTCATTCAGTATTAGATTCTCTGAAAAGGGTACACGCGGTTAGAAAACAATCATTTTAGAGAATTGCATTTTAGTAGTGTAAAAGGCACTTCATCCTAAAAATAATGGATTACAACGTGTATTTGCCCTATTTTATTAAATATTAGTATATTAATTTTTAAGCATAAAAATAGGAAACAAAAAAGTCTTAAAATGTACAAAAAATACATATATAGTATTTTTTAGTTTTGTTCAACGAGATTTTTTTAGCATTTTGCATCAATTTTCACAAATTATGTAAAACAAATGTGAAAATTTTTAACTTCGATGCATTACAAATATCCAAATTTGACCTTATAAAACATCATAAATATAATGTAAGCTTGTAGCGTAATATGTAAAAAGTAATAGTTGGAAATATGTGATTTTGACATTGCGAAGGTATTATTTTGGATTTGTATGTTCACATCTAAACACAATTTCTAAGAAATTCAAAATACAAAATTTTCTCTAAACTGTACAAGAGATTTCAAAAAAAGTCAAAAATAAAACTGTTTTTATGTTTTTAAACATGAAATTTGTGTATTTTTTATGCATGTAACAAACTTATCGCAACGACAAAAGCATTACATCTGTGAGTTATAATTAGTTACCATTTATTATAATATACTTGAATATTAAAGCTTAAAACTTGTCCTGAACAATAAATAAACATTAATATTTGCAATGGTGAAATATTTAAAATATATTGTTAGTTTTCTCAAAAACATGTAACATAAAAATATCCTCACTATGAATTTTTTTAAAAATTGACATTTTTGTCACTATATATGAATTTCGGTAAATATTTTGGGAAAATCTAAAAAAACTTCACATATGAATATATATAATTACGTATCAGTAACATGAGGGCAATTTCATATTCAAGCATACATTATATATTTTTCTGAAAAAGATGTATTCAGTTTTAAAAACATTTTTAGAAGAAAAATTGAATTTTACTATAAAAGAGTGACTAAACAGAAAATAATGAATTACAACATGTATTTGTCCCATTTTATTAAACATTAGCATCTTTGCTGGCTTTTATTTTTCATAAAATAGTAAGCAAAAGTCTTAAGTACTTGGAATAACATTTTTTTCAGTTTTTTAACTTGAGATAATTTCTAGTGTAACATTAACTTTCTCAATTCTGTATCCAATTTTTTGAAGAATTAGTAGCTTTCATGCTTTACAGACATCAAATTTGAACATAAAGCATCATAAATATAATGTGAAAATGTATCAATATGGCTTTGGTATAATTTGAGATGGTTTTAAAAAGTACTTACTGACTATACACGACATTTTGAAGAAAGTTTCATGGGTTTTACAGCAAGTTATCATTAAGTTTTGTTGTTGCAGGCAGTTTTCTAAGTTTTAAGCTTCAAAAGTTACTCTAAACAGGACAAATGATTTCGCTTAGCCAAAAATAAAACTGTTTTAAACACTTATGAAATTTATGTGATTTTTAGAGGTAGCCTTGTAACAAACTTCTTACGAAGACAATAAACATCACATTTGATGTATCATCTCATACTGCTATCTCAGAAACTATTAAACATAAGACTTAAGATTTTGACTATATGTATTAATTATACATTAGTGGATTTTTAAAACAAACTTTTAGTTGAGCGAACGAAATATGAGTTAGTATGAATTTATTGAAAATTGATAATTTTTGTTTGCTGATACCTTAGCAAATATTACAAAAATGTCACTTCAGTATACACACAATTGCATTTATAAGGAAACAGGGAAGTACATACATAACGGTAAATTTACAATTAAAAAACATTTAGAAAACAATTTTATAAAAAATCTCCCCTTGTAAGGATCATCCTGTTTATTTTCATACGCACTATCTTCATTACTTTTATGCAGTTATTAAATTAAGATTCATTACGTATATATTTCTCCCTAGTCGCAATCGCACCATATAATTTTTTTTCTTTTTAACACTTTACTTAAACACGCGAAGATTTAGTAATCAGTAATAATAACTAATTAAAAATGAATTCAAACTAAAGAAAAGACCAAAATTTCAGTAAAAAATGACTACGTTTTAAGTATAACATTTACTAAAACCCACACGAAAATCTGAAATTGCCTCCAAAGGTTTTTAGCAAATCTAACAGAGAAGAGAGAGAGAGTTGCAGTTATACAATTATCTAAAGTTAATTTGGGTATTAAAAATAAAATTAATTGAAGCTTTGCAAACTTTTCTGATTTTTAAAAGACAATGTTTACATTTCTATCTGTCAAAATGGAGTTATTGGTAAATCAGCAGATTATTTTTTAAAAATCATTTTAAAAAATACTTCTAATTCATATAATGGCTTGTATGTTATATCATTGGAAAGGTCTTGATTTGGAGATTTTAGAAATATCAAAAACTCAAAATTGATTTCCAAAAGGGTTTTACCCGACAGACTGCCCAAATGGAAGAACAGTCAATATAGTTTATCAAGAAGCTCTTTGCTGAAACTATTTATGATGAAATGCACATTCAAACGATTATCCCATATTTTCCTCTTTGAGTTTCTTTAAAATTCCCTTTTGATGGGATTTTTCGTCACTTTGCTTCTGATAATCTGTTCATACAAGTTTTGGGAATCCTACTCATATGTTCTAAGAGTGTGTCACATACTTATCCATATACACCAGTGTTTCTCCAAACTGGCGGGCGCCCTGAAGAACGCAGAGCATATCGAGAATACTTAAAAAAAATTTACTGGAATGAAAAAAAACAAAATAATTTCTGATATAATAAAAAAATACAGATTTACATTGATATAGTTAATATATATCATCTGAATTTAAGAAAAAGGTCATCAAAATAAAAGATTCTACTTTGTACGCTCATAAAGCTATCTTTGACCCTATAACTAAATAAAAAAAATATTTTTTTTCTTTCTAAATCCTAGATGAAAGATTTTTTATTAATTTTTTTTTAACTTAAAATTTCTTTGTGGCCTTCAAATTTTGGGGTATGGTTCCCTCACCCCTTTTTTTTTTAGGAAGTTGTAAATTATAAAATTTTGCGCTTTTTTTTCACAATGTAAAAGATTTTTTTATTTGATAAAGCATATTGAACACTTTGAAGGATTAATTAGCCAAGTTTTTTTTAGAGTGTACGGGAAACATATAATAAAAAAAATCGTTAATTTGGAAAACTGTTTATTTTTACCAATGACCTTGACAGAAAATCCTTAATATGACAGTTTAATGGGAGCTAAAAGAATTGATAAAATTCCTTTTTTGGGAGTGGCAAACGTTTTTAGAATCTTAAGGTATTGTTTAAGAGCCAGACCACTATTTTTCAAAAATATTCTCTTGAACATCCCTTTTTTTCCCCCTATGAATAACTTAGTGGTTTTATGGATCTTGTACGACGTTATGGTTTTAAATGTAAATGAGCAGAATCTAAAAAAGTTGGGCATCTGTGATCTCTAAAGGAAATTGAAGCTGATCAAAAAAGGGGGAAACACTTGCAAATAATGCATTAATCATGTTAGCGAAAGTAAATTTGAAAAAAACAATAAACATGAAATGAAAGGAAAACAATAGCTACATTAAGAACTTTATCAAGAAAATAAACCAAAATTGGAAAAATGCACTTCACCCGTAAAAAAAGAACAAGAAAGGAAAAGTTCAACAGGATTTTGTCGATCATAAAAGGACATTAAAATTACAATAACGTGAACAAAATGTGACAGTTTTGTTTCAAAAAACTTACCTGTAATGTTAGAAAAAAGTGTTCGTTTTGTTCCTTTTTTAAGGTTTTTTTTTTTTTGGGGGTTTTTTCCCAAATTATGAAAGACAAATAGAAAAACCCGAAATAGGTAAGTATTTTTTTCTCTTAGTTAAATTATTCACTGAAATTGTGATTTTTATCTTGTATATTGAAAATAATTAAAAAAAAAGAAGGGGGGTGCATCACTCCCCGACCATTAACATTCGAGTGCAAAACCTGACCCCGGCTTTCTGTTTAAATTTTAAAAAAAATAACACAATTGTTATTCTTTTAAATTTTATATTCTTTTTTTTTACTTAACATTTATTCTAAATGAAATTTGCGCGGGGCTTAAAATTACAGTTCTTTAAAAAACCGTTTTTAAATATAGTTTTTCATTTCAAAAGTCATTTTCTTTTGTATACATTGCCATGCACTTTTTTATTTCCCCTTTACAATTAAGCATTATATCAAGAATAATATATTATATTTTTAAAAAATAAACTCGTGTTTATAAGAGTGGGTACTTCACCGTAAAGAACAAGTTTAAAATTATCAGTGACTTCCATGGGCTTTTTCTTGCAGAGCAAATTTTTCAAAGGGAAAGGGTAAAAATTAAAAATTTACACTCAGTTATTTTTTTATATTTAGTCAGATCTATGTTTTGTCTTCAAAGTAGCCATCGCAGAAAATCTGGGTTCACAAAGGTATTTGTTAAAATGGTAATAGTATACGAAGTTTTTTTGTTTCGTCAAAAAAATTCAGCATCCACCTCATCCAGAATTAAAAGGTGATTTTTTTTAAAAATTCCCCTTTTAATTTCGCCCTGGATGTGAAATCTATAAGTCTTTTTCGGCGTTTGAGACCCCTTCAAGTTTTTTTAAAAGGGTTTCCCTAACCCCTTGTAACTTGCTATCAATTTTGCCCTCGTCTGGTTTTGTTGATGCATTATCGTCGAATTCCTGTGTTTTAAAAAAATATATCCATGATTTTGTTTTAACCCCTGCCGTAAATTTTTAATCCGTGAATTATATAATGCGGAATTATGAAATGTACATTCAAAGAGATTCGATGCTAATCATTCGGACAAGACTACTGAAATTGTAAAGGTACACAATGTTTTGTGCAGACGTCTGTTAGGTTGCCAGACTAAATGAACGTTCGCGGGGATGCCGATTAAGGGATATGAAAAAGGGCAACATAGATTAGGCTATTTTAATGACATTTGCTTTAAAATGGATCTTAAAGGGGAAATAAATCTTTTTAAATATTATTTCCCCAATCTGTTTCAATTTAAAATTAGAGACAGAAAAATAAAATAATTTAAACCCATTATTTAAAAAGTATATAATTAACTTAAAATATATATTATTTAAAAAAGAGAACATATATAAAAAATTTTAAATTTATCTTTTTACTAAATTAAAGAAAAGTTTAAGTATTAGGATTTCCATGGGGTCTTGCAGAGCAAATTTTTTAAAAATTTTTTTAAAATTGACCCTCTGAGTTCTTTTTCTATATTTGCTGATATCTATTTTTTGCTTCTAAAACCACCGCATTTTAATATTTTCCCCAATTTAAAATCATAGAAAGGAAAAAATAAATAATAATTATCCTATTTTTAAATTTTTTTTTTGATTAAAAGTAATATATATACAAAATTTAATCATGTTATTAATTTGTACGGGTTTTTAATTAAGATCGTGTGTATTTTGCTTTTTGGGGTCAAAAGGGATTTTACATTCCAGTAATTTTTAAAGTTAAGAGGGGGGCGTAAAATTGTGTTGAAAAGGGGGGCGCCAGTGTTGAAAGTTTGAGAAACACTGATATACACTCTGTCACAAAAAAATGTACGTACCCAAAAGGAAAGAGCTACTATCACCGAAACTAAACATGTATGTAAAAAATGATTACAAATTCCGAATTGATTGTTTTATTAAGACGATATGGCAGGAAAAAGGTTATAAATCGTAATAGGTAATAAATCCCCCTCTAGTAGCTAGTCAAGCCGGGAAAAACAGCGTTTCAAATCAATGGGTCACCAAAATCCCGAAGCGAAATCTTTGAACTGGGCAGTTTGCGCTTTCTGGACAACTGTTTGCCCCCAAAATTTAGGACTGCTTTACTGATGAAAGGTCTGATGACCTGATAGGCCACGGAAGTACGTAAAATCCTTGAAGACATTGTTGGAAAAGTCGCGCAGTATGTGGAAGGGCATTGTTTCTCTCATAAACGGTACCTGGGAGACTTGAAAGCAAAGGCAATACAGTTGGCGTTAAAATTTCGTCCACTTAACTGCGTGCCAACAAAGTGCGTTGAAGGACGATTAAAGGTGATCCAAAGAATCTCTCCCCACACCTAAAGTAATCTCCTCTTGACAAAATTGCTGGTCCTGTAACGTGGCAAGAAGCATCGCATAAAAAACTGCATAGTTGAAACTTTACCAGCAAATAATCCTGATATTATACCATCTGGCTATCATCTGTTCTGGTAGCTGCAAAAGTTTCTTGATGAAAATAAATATATGAATTAGGAGGGTGTCCAAATGACAGTGGAAGAATACTTTGTCTCCAAAACAGAGAAGTTCTTTTCCTGGGGGTCAGATAAGCTGCCAGAACGCTGGCAGACAGTTGTAACTAACAAAGGACATTATATATTAGATTAAATTTTAAATAAAAAATGAAAAAAAAATTGCTTTTTTCTGTAAAAAAAAACGACAGAATTTTCTCTTACACCCAATATAATAATATAATATATACACAAATATACACTCACTGAAACATTGAAAATAGCGCAACAAGAAAGAAACAAGCTATGATTTTGAAAATTTGCAAAGTAGTTGATTGATGTCCCATGAGAAAATGATCCGTTGGGTGCCAATGCGCGCGCATGACCACTCACCCTGCAATCAGGAAGTTAGTCCTATAGAAATCGGTGTATAGTTGAAGATTCATAAGCATAACTTCGACTCTAGGAGGAATGCCAGGTGAGAAGACATTTTGCACAATGAAGTGAATTTGAGATCATTGATATGAAACTGGTTCGACGCCCCGTGTTGCTCAATCGTTCAGAGTCAGAACATGTTGGCAGCAGTGGATAGGAGATGGTGTAGAGAAAGACGAGAATTGAAAGATCACGTTCGGGGATTTCACTATACAATCACTTGTTCCATAAGCCATTTCCACGGAAGCCAATTTGCAATCCCTTTTTGTGTATTGCATCTAACTCCGAAACATTGGAAACTCTGTCTACAGTGATGTCAACCCAGAATGAAGTGGAACGTTAAAAAAAGCGTAGTGTTTGAGGATGAATCCCGGTTCGTTTTGAGGACAGATGATGAAGACGTGGAGGCGACATGGGGAACGTTGCAATTCCACTTACACTGTGGAGTGACACGCTGCTTACACAGCAGGCGTAATGGTCTGGGGGCATAGCCTGTGATACACTGTCCGCATTAATTGTGGTATGAAGAGCTATAATGGGCCAATGTTATTTGGATGACATTCTTCTACCTTAAAATGTCTTCCAATGAAAATATTTCAGGAAGTTTATACTCGTCCACATAAAGAGCTCGAGTAAGTCAAGACTTTCTACCTCATGTTTAGATTCATCCATGGCCAGTCCATTCTCCAGATTTGTCCCATATACAGCATTTGTGGGATTAGTTAAAACGCCAGATGCCACCGTGTCTCTCTGTATATGATTGTTCAAAATTTGTCCGCCCATTTGTATCAGGACAACATCTGACGTCTAAACATCATAATGCCGAAGCGCATGGCAGCAAGAGATGGTCTACAGCACTATTGAAGCTACATTGTGTTTGTACACACTGTATTTGTATAATTGTCTTGATTTTAAGATCAAGTGAATCTCTCATATGTATCATGTGTATTAAATACCATTTCACACAATCCATAGTTCCCTTGTAGGTGCGCTTTTGCATTGCATCTACTTACATGCTACATCGAATTATTATGCCCTATATTTAATGTAGAGATACATGCAATACTTATTCTAACATAGACCCAGTATTATGTAATTAATTTCATTTAAGTATTACTGTATGTAACTATATGTAATTTCAGCAGCTTTAACAAAAAATTCTAAATATAATTTTGTTATAATATTTTATTGTTATATTATTGTATTTTTGTTGTAATGTAATGAAATATATATTATTTTTATACTAATATGAGATAGAAAAACAATAGTTAATTGTAAGAAATGCATTACAGTAACATAGTACTTATTTGTATATTTTTGCAATAGCCTCACCCAAAATTGAGTTTGAGGTTTTCTGGCGTAAGGGTCAACTTGGCCCTCTGCTGCGCCAAACAAGAGTTACAATCATATTCCGAAGGGTAACAAAAGACATTCTAAATTACTGTAGAAGTACTAATTTAAAAAATTTGCTAAATCTTTAATAAAAATAAAATTTATGAGTAAAGTTACAAAATTTTTTATAAATGATCAGATGAAACTTATAGTAAAGATTATAAAAAAAATCATATTTGATATAAAATGTCAATCGCACGTAAGAATGTAAGCAAAATTGTAGGAGGGTCAAATGAAAAAAAAATTCTTAAAAAAAAGGTGTTTCTCTGGAATGAATAATTGTGGCTGCGGAGGCTAGTAGTCATGGTAACGAGCTAGTGGCCTGCGTGTCATGATTTCTAATGCCACTCAAGACCCACCGTACAGAGGGGCACGTTAAGTTTGTTGTAGCTCAGGTGTCGTCATCATCGCTTGTCCAATATTGTAGTCAATCGCTTGACTACAATAACCTTTGCTTTTCTTTATAGAGCAACGTTAATAAACACCCATGTATAACAAGAGCATTTTACAAGTATAATAAGAGTATAATGGAGAGGTTATACTTGCACAAATTCACATACTAAAGGACTCTCTCCTAGCACAACAAATGTCTGTTAGTTAAACGCGCGTGTCATGTATGAAGTCGAGTCAAGGGGACATTGGCTCTTCGTACCGGAGCAGCTGCGTAATGTAAGTATGAATAGGATGTAGTTCGTTAAAAACCTCTGCGAATCCAAAGTCTCCTTCCATAAACGGTTATAGAAGCTTTCAGATTCTGGTAACAAACAGGTTGCTGCCTGGGACCAAATATAGATCTAACAGCATTATTAGCCAGTTAGTTACCAAGTATACTCACGTGTCCAAACAAAAATGATATCAAAACCCTTTATTCCAAACTTGAGTAGACTTACAAGCATCTCCATTTCAAAATGGGGTGGTTACGGTCTGTAAAAAGTTCAGACATTCTAAAGCACTCATGCTGCTAGTGTACATACGAAAAGGATAGTGGAGAAGTCAAGTGCCACAAAAATGACAGTTATTTTAGCACTAAAGACAGACATGAAATTATGTAAGATCATTAAAAACAATATCACAGTCCTGTCTTCGGCCCATCCATGTAGACAGGCGTGTATTTAAATTACTGACTGCGATGTAAAGCAAAGAGCTGCTGATAAATAACATTTCAGATTTGACTTAACCTGAGAAAGTATTTCTATAACTGAAAATTGAGGCATGCCAAGATGGAATATTACTTTTCTGAATATTAATGATACTTAAATTGGCTTCGGAAAATTTCAGAAAAATGCTTGATATTAAGAGAATGGGCAATTGAGATCGATGGCAATAGAAAAGGGGTTCGATAGCCTCCGTCTTAAATCTAGATGGGGTTGATGACACACCGCATATAGGCCAGTAACAGGCTAAGCTCTGAAAGCACTCCGAGCAGAATGATAAACTGTGCTCAGTCGTCTTAAAATAGATGCACATGCATACTACACGGTCCAAAAATGAACTGCTTGATATACTCGGATTAGCAAGACTCGATCCGTTCCACAAAAGGTATTAGATAGCATCTTAAGAGGATCTCGCTCTCCTTTTGCAAGTAAATGGTACTATGAAATTACACCAAGAAAGTGCTTCTTGCTGGGTACAAGTATTTTTGTATTTCTTATATGGAAAAGAGGATAGGGTCCACGCTTTATGCAAAAATTGGGAACTGCTCTATTGGCGAAATCGAGCCCATTCTAAGGCGAAACCGTGAAGCCCATTCTAATAAAACTAATTTATTGACAGTTGTTTGCAACTACCGTTCAATTCATCGCATTTATGGACTTTGAAAAGCGATTTGTAAATCATCAACGTAAAGCCTTTCTCACACTCAGTGTGGGGGTTGATGAAGGAGGATATTCATATGAATATTAAAATGTGTAATGCTCAAAAAACTACCCTTATAGACAACTTCATCTTGCACGAATTTATGAGATGATAAATGACCAATGCGTGCGTTAAAATATCGAAGAACTGAAAAGTTAAAAATAAAAGGAAGATTTCCCCTAAGGCTAAAATTATACATGCTACGGAGAATCCCATAACGTCATGTGTGGTCGTATGCTTCCTCTATATCAAAGAAAAAAGATAGCAAATGAATTAATTCAAAGGCATCTGGGATTTAGGATTCCAAGTGTACAGCGAATGGATCAACCCTTACGGAATCCACTCTGCCGAGGAGAAAAATATATTTGCTCTTGTTTTATAACACAAGAGGGGTATTTACCATGCATCAAAGAGGTCTTAAACAACTCGAGAGGGAGTGTTTATTAACGTCGCGCTACAAAGCAACACGAGAGCAATTGGCAACGGACCTAGCAATTCTGAGCCATGATTAAGTGACGAGGGCGAAACCTGAGCTGGCACCTCTCTCTGAACTTCCACACCACGCCAGCGAGAGTGATTTGAGCCTCGACAGACTTCAAGTGCATCAGTCAGTGGCTCGAACTCATGGCATGTGTCCATGACCATGCCCACTAGGCTACAGTGGCCTCAAAACAACTGGAGAGAGGCCATCTTACCTGGTAGGAGGTCCAATTGGAAAGGTAAAGATGTTCCTTCCCCACTCTGTTGAACTTGATTAACATCATGTAAGGGATTCTATATGGAACGGAACAAGACTTTGTATTGAGGGCTTTCATTAAACCCCAACCTTTTTATCGCCGCTAACGTTGGATAATTTTACCGCGGCCCACTGAGGGGAAGGACGTTGATTGTTTATATTTTAGATTGTTTTGTTTTAATAATTTTATTTTAATTGTGTGTGTGTGTATTTAAACGTGCCTTCAGAATAAAATATAGCTACACCAAAAATGAATAGAAAGTGATTTAACAAGGAATATAAAGTGATTTTCATAAAAAGTAGCCCAAACCCAAGAAAAATATGCCGCAGTAAATAAAATGGAAATAATTTAATGTGCGGACTAGTAGTATTTGATCCACTGACCGGTACCGGTCCGCGTTGGAGACCACTGCTTTAAACCATCAGGAAGACCCAAATATATAGGAAAATGGAGCCCCAGTGAGAAAGATCTAGGGTTACGTTCTGGGCGCCTCTAAAAAGAAAGGACTGTAAGAGGTTGTACTGGAAATTAAATGCTTCACCAAGGACTTAAGCAGTGTCGACTGGGTCAGCAATGGTTTGCAAAATGGGAAAAGAAAATTCCCGATATAAACCATTTTGCTGCCTTCTTCCATAACTGTTTACTTGATGTTATGGTGTAAGAGACATGCACTGAATGTAGCGTATGACTGAAAACAGGACAGTCAATCAAGATAGGATGAATAATGTATGAGATTTTGCATGAAGGAGCATCCTCATCGAATAAAAGAGCAAAACGAGCAAAGGTCTGTCTGAAATCTGCTCTTTGCAAAGCCCAGGCTCCAATGACAGGTTTAATGTATGCATTGTTATATATATTGTTGTTGTTGTTGCTCATGCCACCTGTCTGACATAGTCCGATCGAGGCCCACGAAATTCATCGAGGCAATGGGCTAGAAGTACGCCTGTCGTTAAACCTTAGCCTTGAGCACCATACAGGTGACAGTGCGATTTAGCTCGGAGAAATTCCCGAAGAGGGCGACACCACCTATCTCTACCTCCACAATTTAGGCATGGAACTGAATTGGAGGGAAATTTTCTCCAGTTCCCTGCACTCGTGATTTAGCCCACAAGACTTTCGGACCCACTGATTTAACGAGCACGTACTCCGCGTGTACTCGGAGGGTATTTGGCGGTACCGGCATCAAACCCAGGCCTTCCGGTCCGGAGTCCGGTGCTCTAACCACTAGGCTACCCACGGCCATATATAAATATATAAATTGTTATATATAAATTGTGTTACTAATTTTGTTTAATGAATGCTTAAAATAGTATAAAGAGCTTATATCTGGATGTTTTGTACGTTAATATTACTGTCTGTTGCATTTATTTTATGGTAAAATTGTAATATTCGCAAACAACGCCGTTCCTTACATTATAATGGCGGTTCAATGGAAACTTGCGAAACAACAGTTGGTGAACAGTTTTAGAGAGTTCGCGACCCTATGGATTCTTCTGAAAAGTACTAGAGAAATTTACTAATATCAAGATGTATGACGTAAGCGGATTTTTTGAGAAAAATCCGTGCAGACTTTAAATAGGGAGTAGCTCGCCGAAACTGAGTTTGTCTTGTTTTGACCGTTGAAGAGTTGGTATTGATTTGACCGAAAATCGACCAGCAATTAGTAATTACTTCGGCTGTTGAATAGGACAAGCGAGTGCTTGCGAATAATCTTTAACAAACTTGAATTTTAGACACTGATAGTTGTGTCTGAGCTCTGTAGAAGGTGTGAAGGCCTTCAGGGTGAATTTGAGTGTTGTATTTCAAGGATTGTTTTTCGACATTAAATTTTCATCACTCCACTGTCTTCCTCTTTGAGACTGATAACATAAAATCCTCGAACCCCGATCTGCGTAATCTTCGCATCGCACAAGGGGATAAAAGGTCGAATGACAATTTTCTCATTGACTGATACCTCAATGTGTCAACAATATATCAATAAGCACACGATTGTTGCAATTTTTAAGCGGCTCTAAGAGAACACATTATAAATACAGTGGGGCTGCCAGTGTCTATTAATTGAAGTAAAGAGTTCAGAAGTGAAAATGCTGCAAGAAATTCAAGAAGCCAAAATCTGTCAGTTAAGAAAATTTAGAAATTATCAATATACTGCCTGCGATAATAGGAGAAGATGAGTTGAAATACAAAGGGGATCCTTAGAGGAATTAGGCTCTCAAAATTTAAATTTTATTGGAGGGATGCTTTAGAATAAACACAAATATAAAGATATTAAGAGAAACAGCATTTTTTTTTATAGTGCAGAGGTTAAGAAGTTATAGAATTATTTTAGTTAATACTTTTTTAGTGCGAATCAAGTTAACAGTGTGATAAACCTGATGTCGCGTTTATTGATGTTTAGAGGCTAGAAGAAAGATCAGCCATAAATCATCACAATTCTAATTTATTATGCTTTCACTTAAATTAAGGTATCTGACTACGTTCGGAACCGTGATTTTGCAAAAGCGTATAAATGGATAATATTTATGATATTTAGTGTCACTTAGATTAGAAAATGTATATAAAATTGTTTTAAAAATATTATTACAATAAAAAATTATTTAAGTACAATATTTTGACAAAAAATGAACATAAAATGACCCATTTTCAAGATGTTCTTTTGTGAAAAATTCTTCTATTATAATAATATTTTGCCTGCATATAGCTCAGACCTCTCTACCTCTCTACACAGGCTCAACTAGAATTTTAAAAATATATAACATATAAGTGGGTTTATTCATATTTTTCGACAACAGAGGGGAGCAATTTTAAGAAAAAAACGCTGATAATTATTTCAATGGGTTGTAACTCTGAAAATAATGTGAATTTTTCAAAAATCCTAGTTCAGACTCTCTGGAGAAGTCTTTACTTTATATAAGCACGCGCGAAATATTATTATTTTAGAAGCATTTTTTATAAAAGGAGAACATTTTGAAAACGATTATTCTAAGTTAATTTTTTGCCAAAATATTGCATTTAAATAAATTTTTTTGTCAAAATGTTTTTAAAATAATTTGATACATGTATTCTAATCTAAGTGACACTAAATATCATGAAAATTATCCATTTATGCGGGGTTTATTTAAATCACGGTTCCGAACGTAGTCGGATACCTTAACAACCCAGGGTAGGAAATGCACACTTCTACTAAGTATAGGAGAAATTACATGATAAAAAAAGATACTTAACATTTGATTGTAATTCAATTAACTTACTCTTGAAACACTTTGGATGTCTACGGTCTAAATTACCGTAATTCCGTTCTTAGTTGTTCGACCTCCGGTTGATATTATTAAATTTTATCTTATTCACTAAATCGTCAATTAGCAATCTTTAATCAATCAGAATTTACTCGTCGACTAGCTCTCAACTACTCTTTCAACTAACTACTAACCTCAAACCTCGCGTACCTAAAAATCAAGGCTTAAATATAACTCTTCATTTGCATCAACCGATTCTTCTTCTTCGGAAGAAAGTTTTCAATAGAACAACATTTAGAAGAAATAAATTTACCCCAAGAGAATTAGTAAGAGGCTCTCGGATAGAACCTTTGCAACAGTAATAGACTTTAGATTACATTTTTTTTTCATGCTTTATTTTAAATTTTTTTCGTTTTGAAATTTGCTTCAGGCGAGCTTTTTTTTTAAGTTTACAGCATATTTACCTATTGAAAGAAATCGGTATTCACATTCGCTCTAATATAAAGCTCATAAAGTAAGATATTTCCAACTAATCTGCTCTGAATGTGTTGCTCCAAACACTTCATTTCCTTTAACCGACGGCTCCTTGTGTCCTCCGAAGAGCTGAAAACTTTTCCAATCCACTGATAAAAATACACCAATTAATTCTGATTATTTTCCTACTATCGAATTTTGATGTTGTACATCCAAAAGGTACTAAGCGTGTCCGATGGTGCTTACTTCGGTAATCGGACGAGAAGTGGTCATGCACACAAGCGGCAGAATCGCTTAGGACCTAAACAATAGCTTTTAATGATAATAATAATTAATGAAAATGATAGGACCATAGCATTCCTAATATGGATTAGAAATTTATGAATTAAATATTGGATTTGGACATCCAGTTTACCTTTTAACACATTGTATTTCTTTTCTTTTGGACTCTTAAGCAGGGAGGATACTACCTCAAACATTTACTTCACATTTTTCGATCACTTGACCGCTATTCCTCTCAAATCAGTGCTTCTCAAACTTTCAATATTTGTGACCCAATATTCCACCATAATTTTCATCACGCCCCCCTCCATACAATAACAATGTATTGAATTCAATAATATTATACTTTGACGCTAAGGCTACAATAAGGCTTTAACCTTTGCCACCGGCGTATATAAGCATCTCGCTCTGCCAAAGCGTTAATTGCCTCGGACGTATATATACGTATTTCCGAAGTATAATCTTCTCTGTGCACTAATATCTATGAAATTATTCCGAAGGCTTTGGAACGCAATAAAAGGACCTTGAAAGTGTTTGAGAATGATTTACTTATTCCAGAGAAGGTTTTACTTATTTATTCCTTTTTACCCCCTCCCCCAATACATCACATACGTGCGCCTACGTGAAAAACGTTGGCATTGGCGAGTAAATTGTGT
Organism: Trichonephila inaurata madagascariensis; assembly: GCA_019973955.1. Lineage (NCBI taxonomy): Eukaryota > Metazoa > Arthropoda > Arachnida > Araneae > Nephilidae > Trichonephila > Trichonephila inaurata. The sequence continues at coordinate 195,343 of BMAV01024703.1, read as the reverse complement.
AACTTTGAATCGGCAGTTAAGGGATTCATTATAAACCGTACAAATTATCAAGATAAGTAATAGTTTTTGTAAATAGTTTGATATATGACAAGCCCATGGGGCCGCTGGTAATTAATAAAATTGTTCTTAACTTAGTATCGTTAAGTTAATTATAAAATACATTGTGCAGTACTGATACATTTATAAGTGTATTATATCAGTGCAGATGTGTATTTTTGTTTATTATGTCAGAATGTATTTTTTGTTTGTTTACTTTCAGTAAATTAATAATTTTTTAAAATAATCTTTTGTTTTATGCTTTCAATATGCTCGCGCCCCCCTCGTAGAGTTATTACGCCCCACAGTTTGAGAAACGCTGTCTGAAAGTATTCAAATTCAAACTTCCTACTCACACCTTGCGGCAGGCAATGCCACTTTTGGCTCAGTCATTTATAAATTACAAAACAGAGAAAATTATCATTTGATTTATTCGAAGTATAAGGAAATTAAATTTCTTGGGCTGTGAACCGCTCAAAAAAACTAATTGCTTTAAACTTTGAAGGGAAAGCTGAAATTCTGAAGTCTGAACTGTACCTAATTTCTTTAGATTAAGAGAGCGATTTCTGCCATAATTATTCCTAAAATCCATGTAGTTTCGAGTCTCAACCAACTATTTTATCTTTTTCTTTCCTTTCTTTTTTTCCATATGACTTATGGCTTTTTTCCATATGGCAGGGCCGCTTTTCCGCTTAGGTACGTGCTTAGGGTTCAAAAGATTTAGGGCATAAATTAAAATTAGAACGAAAGTACCACCACCTAGTGATCATGTATGCATTGTACTTGTGTGCGCGCAGAGCGAAACAGTGGGCAATGCAGTGTGCCTGACTGATGATGTGCCCACTCACAGTCACGAACTCTGACACCTCTACTTAGACAGTCTTCTTGATAGTGGCTTCGAGCTGGAGGACCTGGGGACATGGAATATAAAAAATAATGTACAGGTACCCAAAATACTTAATTTAAATTTAAATCAAGACTTAGAAGCAGATTTTTCTAATTCTGCACATTGTTATGAAGGCGTCAAAATTAAACTCAAACTTTCAACAAAATTATTTTTAGTGAGCTACCGAGTACAGAGAAGTATAAAAGACTGACGCCTCTATTCAAAATTGAAAGGCCGGGTATTTTGTTTCTATTGTCTTCTCTTCCAGCCAGAAGGAAAACGAGAGGCTTTGGCAATTGGCTGTAACAATAGGAAAAATTCTTTCGCGCTTGCTTCTCTGCATGAGGGATCAGACGATCATAAGGGAAATGACTTTTGTGAGGGGTTGATTTTTATGTCGGGGAATTTTATGTTTTTTAAGATATCACCTCAATCGAGATTGCAGCCCAAAGTCAATATGACAAAGGGGTGAAGTATTGGCGAGATCTCCTTCCTAGAGTTGTCTCTGTTGTAAAATTTTTGTCAGCAACTGGCCTACCATTCAAGGGCAACAACCAAAAACTTGGATCAATATCAAGTGAGATTTTCTGAGGATGCCTTATACTCCTAAGTGAGTTTGATTCGTTTCTAGTCCAACATCTGACAAATACGGCAACAAAGGTAAAGGTCTTCGTCTGACATTCGTAACGAGTCCATAGCATTAATGGGCAAAATGTCTTGTAAGAAATCTTAAACAGATCAAATTTGTATGTTACTTTTCACTCATTATTGACTCCACACCCGAGACTTGAAACACTGACCACTTGGGTGTACAACATCAATACATTTCTGTCAGCAAAGCCTGCACCAGTGAATGCTATAAGGCGTCTTTCGTAAAGCTCAAAGTATGGGAAAAGCAGCTCTCAACTTGATAGAACTTGCCGGGACCAAAGTTACGACAATTCTTCAAACATATCAAGAACATACTCAGATCTTGAGTAGATAATACGAGAAAAAAATGTCCGTGTTGAGTTTCTACCCATTCCTTAAACAGAGCTGGATGTTTTCCTGCGGTAAAAGCCTGCACCGAAGCTACTGTGTATTTTTTTTCTTTTGTATAAAGACTTAACAGTTGCTTTTTTTTTCGTCATCAACTCATAGATGGAATATATTAAGAGATTATGTACGAGGAAGCAATGACAAAGGCTGAAAACTGAACATAGATTTCTTATGTTGAAATCTTTGAGTGAAACTAGATGGTCTGCAAGGGCAGATTAAAGGTTTAATTGAAGATAATAATCAGATACCTGATACGCGAATCTCAGCTGAAGGATTTCGCAAAACACTCGAAATTTTTCAGACTCATTTGTTAACGGTGATTTTGGACGAATTCTTACAAAGGGACAAAATATATTACAGAAGGAATCTCTTTGGTGCTACTGAGTTACAGATCTCCTAAATCAAGAAAAACAAGTTGGAAAATTTAGAAGTTTTTCTTACGGCTGTCGGTTGTCAGTCCGTGACACGGATAATGGAAAGAACAAAAACGAAGAAAAGGAAAACTCTTGGACTAAAACTAGGAATTGAAGGAGGGGGAGGAGATGTAACAATTGGAAGATCCGGGGATATTAAAAACGGCCTAATGAGAGAAGTAAATCTTTTTTGAAGGGAGATTTAAAAAATGGGGTTCAACTCTAATAATAAAATAGTATAATAATAATTATTGTTTTTTATTGTTGTATTTATAACACGCGAGCCGTCCTCATCTCCAGAGATGAGTGTCTTTTCATGTACACTTTTCATCCCGTGGCAAGGAAATATTACAGATAATCTACCGATTATTCTATACTAGCTGGTATACCCGTTCTTCGCACGGGTCAACTGAAAAATTAAGCAATACAGATGGAAGGATAAAGCAGTTTTTAATGAGTTCATTTGACGTGAATTGCAAATTAAACAAAAAAAAGCTTTTTGAATATCTCAGCTGAACAAAAAAGAAAGAAAGAAAGAAAAATATCTTTGTAAAACTTTAAGTCTGTATATTATCTAATAGCTGATAAAAAGGATTTTCTATTTATTTATAACTCCCCGTAACTCTACTGAGGGTTGATTTTTGAAAATACCTCCCTAAGCTGATCTCTGTTTAGCAAAAAGTAACAAAATTTTTAAAAAGTTTTGTGTAATGAACGTTTAAAAAATAGTGTAAAAAATTTAAATTCTATAAAAGTGTAATACATGAATATTACTTTCTGTGTATTTATTTTATTTTAAAAATTCCCAAATTTTCCCACAAGCAACGCCTTTTTTAAATTATAATGGCGATTCAAAAAAAAACATAGCAAAAATGTTGACGATAGAGTCGTTGGAAAATGCCCCCCTACTTTCATATATAGCTCGAGCTTTATTAAAACCCTTTTTAAGACCCGCCGTAGGGGGGCGATGCACGTTAACCCCTTTTTTCTGCATTTTGGTTTTTCTGCAGTTTTTTTTATGCAGTAATTTCTTTTTTTGGGTCACTAAAATTGAAAAATTAAAGGGGTATACATAAACAAAAAAACTCAACTTTGGGGAAATTTTCCCTTAGAGCTTAAATTAATTAAAAAATATTCCACGGGGTAAAATTAATTATATACACCGTTCCTTAAAAAAAAATAGTCAAATCGTTTTCTGGCCCTTTTATTAACATACAAAAACATAAGACACTTAAAAAGTTGACCAAAAATATTTTTTCGGGGCAAAAAATAATAATTTTTTGGAATCCGCTGAAAACGCAATTTCTGCTACAAAATATTCGCCTTTCCCGGGGTAAAATACTCATCATAGAACCCGCGCTGCAATACATTTTGGGAAGAGGGATTTCAAAAAATATTCCTACTAAGTATTGGTAGAATATTTCGCTAAGTTATTGGTGTGGGTAGTTGGAAAAGGGGGTGCCAGCTCAGGTGTTGTCCACGCCCTTGACCATGGTTCAAAAATACGTGGCCCGTCCCCAAAAAGCCCCGTGTAGCTGAACGGTGCGACGTTAATATTCACTCACTCTCACACCCCAAAAAATACAGAAAATTTTTATTATTTTTTTTATATTTAAAAAAAATGCAATATCTGCCTATTCAAATAAAATTATAGTGTTATAATCAACTACTAACCACAAACAAATTATGCAAATTTGTAAAAATGATGTAGTGTGAAAGACAGAGTTTATTTACTTTAAGTACCAGAAACCTTTAAGTATCAGTATTTATTCTGATATTAGTATCATTTTCTTATATATGATTCCCACATGAAAAAAAATCAATAGTTGCTATTCACACACACACACACAAATAAAGAGAGATTTAAAACAACCTCTCCCTTCAAAACTTGGTTTTATTCTGAAATAAAAAATAGGATTAACACTACACAGGAACAAATTAAACCAACGCCCTTTGGGAGACAAAACACGAAGTGTTTCTTCATAAATAAAAGATAGATATATGCTGTCGCGGTTTTTTTTGCAACGCACGCCAGAATTGCTTGCAGATGGCAGAATTTTTTCCTACAAATATCGTTATATATGAGACACTTCACACAATATCTTTATAAACTATAGCCAATGCTATAAATTATAGCCTATGTGTTATTCTGATGTATAAGTTATATTACTGTAAAGTTTCATTAAAATCCATTCAGTTGCTTTTGCGTGAAAGACGACCAAACATCCAAACAAACTTTCGCATTTATAATATATATCTAGATGGCTAATAAATAACAAATGGTTCTTTTTACTAATTAATTTATTTTTTTTAAATTTTATTTTGTTATTTTTGCATAAATTCTGTGACACCATAAATACACTAATCTGGTGACATCGTCTCGTGCGCGCGCGTAAACGGTTTCTTTGCATCGGGTATTTCCACACAACGGAACGTAATAATCATTTCGATGAGGCATATACCTCTTGCACTTTCCTAGAAGAATTTGTAATCATTTAAAATTCTATTTTTAATTCTTATTATCTTATAAAATTTTACTTAGCTAACAACTTTCGTAGAATGAGTTAATGACAAATGTTACTAAGATAACCTCGACCTAAATGTTTTATCTGCTTCACATTGAACTATGTAAAATAAAATTAAAAAAAAAAACGCTTCGAAATATATCAATTTATGACTGATTTTAAGTCGGCTGGGTGGCGTGGTTGATTTGTCGCTGGCCTTCTGTACTCAAGGTTGCGGGTTCGACACCGGCCCAAGTCGGTGGATTTTCATGATGCAGAAAATCGACAGAGTGCATGTCGTATAATTATACGGCATGTAAAAGATCCCTAGGGGTGCTCTAGACAAAATTAAATCCTAGTACAGGTTCGCATCGTCAGATCTTAGGTGTCTCCCTCTAGGGAGCAAGCTGGGCGTCAAAAGTACCTGCGGCGATTGGTATCCGCCAATATGGCGCCGACCAAAAAAGAGATACCAGCTTTCGGTGATATACTAGGTAGATTGATGAACTCTGTTAATAACTGTTCATAATTTTCCATTAGAAATAAAATCACTGATTTTAATGAAAATTGTTTCAGATTTGATTTTGCCTTTCTTCAAGAAAAAATTTTTAATCCTATATTTAGCCTTTCCATAATACATTGCATAATTTTCTCGGTTCCTGTCATATCTCTCGATTTTGATATCTCAACTATTGAAGAGACTTTATTTTCCTTATCAAACATATTCCTTCTGGTCGTAGTCGAGTCGTTGGTTTGAGTTCTGAAGATCCGCCAAGTAGAGGGGCTGAATCTTATAGTCTTCTAGCTCAGGGGTATCCAACCCAAATGACTTTGCGGGCCACTTCGGAAAAACATTATAATCTCGCGGACCGCACATAAAAATATGTACCTTTATATCAGATTTGGAAACAAAAAAACATTTATTGCAGTGAAATTTTATAAAACAGAATGATTTATTATTATTTTCATTATTTTTCATGTATACAGACATAGATAATATAATAATGTTTATATATAATATAATAATGCAATGATCAAATAATGTTTAAAATATGACACTTGCCATTTTTTTGAAAATGACGGTGTTCCTTTTGAATTGATCTTTCGTTACTCATTGTTGAAATTTGATTTAGGTGTCATTCGCGAGTGATTAAGTATACATCGCCCTTTATCTTAACCATACTGAATATTTTTTTTTTTTTTGGCTTTAAAAAACATTTCTGACGGCCTCTTGCTTTTCGGACACTCCAAACAGAAAAGGAGGAGGAGAAATGAAAGTCGCACACACAGAGAATCCTATTCCATCCATAGTAAAGGATATGCATAATGTGCAATTCGGAATTTATTAAAAAGGTAATTTATTATAGTAAAATCAAATGTAACTGTTTGATAGAATGTAAATCTATTTTAATCTAAAAGACATTTCTATATTATCAAAAAAGATTTATTTTAAAACAAGAGCAGGCAAATACATTGTAGATTTATATATATATATAAATTTCACCTCAAATAAATTTCAAAATGAAAAAAAACTTTAAAAACCTGATATTTAAAATTTTTTTAAAAAGAGCCACAGTGGTACGTACTGGCGGGCCGCGTGTTGTCTGATAGGATGCGAAGGATTGGCTGAGGTAGTGGCCTCGTCACTTGCCGAGGCTCAGAACATGTTTGCTTCAAAGTTCGGTGGCTTATGAAGTTCCGACTTAAATTTTTCTCTGTAGGAAAAAAAAGTTTCCTCCTGAAATTGTAAGGAATAAGAAGAGCAAAGTTGTAGATAGAAACAATTGGATTCGCAATGGAATAATATAAATTACTAGTATTGCGAAATCTTCTGAACTAACTACTGGATCAACTTTTGCCCACTTACTTGATTACAAGAAAAAATCAATGGTATTACTTGAAATGAGCCATGGCACAATTCCCCGTTAAAATTCTTGTAGGAAGCTATTTTTTGACTCCTTTCAAATGTCATTGCAAAGGATTCGTTTTTTACTGATTCTTTTGATATCCGCTTCCTTTATTAATAGAGCGTCAGCTTCAACGAAGATTGAATGGAATCAACATTTCTTCGAAGGTCGGCTATGAAAAAGATTAATGGGTCCCTCCTTCACGAGAAACAAGTGCGTGTGTTGCAGCTTCAGGGGAACCACTGACCAAATTGACCTCGGGTCAGTAGGAGACAGCGCTTTTTTCTCTTGTTTCTTGCCTGCACATCTGGAGGAGGCTCATCGAAATCTTTTACAGTAAGTTATTTTCTGCCACAAATATTTCCAATTTTTGCTAATTAGAGTTCTTCGATTGACCTTAATAATTATGAAAATTATACAATCATCTGGATTCAGCCAAGTAACTCTGGTGAAAGAAATTAATATCTTCGCTTGCCCAAGTTAATCCTGAACTTTGGACTGATTGCAGCTGGTTCAAATATTTCCCCAAGATTTGTTTATTTTCTTTTAGGAATAAAAATATATGTAATAAAAAATATGCACAAAAATAAACCGCTTTCAATTTTTAATTAGCCCGTTAAAGTTCATAAGCAAAAATAATTACATTCTCGTATCTGTTTATTCATGCTACTTTTAACATAAAAGGCTTGTTTTAATTGTGATAAATTTATTTAATACTGTTGTTTTTAGCTGTCCTTTCTTATTTTCTAATAAATTAAAAAATGTTATAGTAGTTATATAGTTATTAAATGGTAAGCTATTAGTTAAAATTTTTACTAGATAGATGTTATATTTCTCTATTATTTCAAGATCAACCCTTCAATACTTTTTTTAAAAAAAAACTTTTGTTAATTGTTACTAAAGTTGAAGTTATTTTTCATAATAAAAGTCGTAGAAATCAATAGACTTTCTTTTGATTGAAAGACGCAGATATTCCCAGAGAGATACTAAGAGCCAAAAAACACAAAGAAATTCTAGCGATTAAAAATTCAAAGAAAAAGTCATAAAACCGAATAAATAAAATACGTTTCAATGGATTGATTTTCAGAAGATTCTTTAACACATTTCCCATTTCTAATCTTGCTTCGGAAACCAAATGCAATTTTAGTTTTTCTAAATATATGTACAAGAGGGTCACTCTAAAATTTTTGAGATACACCTAGGTTTTTAAAGTTACACTTATACAAAATTTTACGAGTATTCAGTTATCTTATCCAGTATCAATGCACTTTTGTAGACGAATTTTTCACAGATTAAATGCCTCAAACCATTCATTTCTTGGAATTGATGAACAAAATGCCCACATCAATCTTTTCTTCTGAATGAAAACGACGTCCATGTAAGTTCTTTTTTAGATTAAAAAAAACAAAAAGTCACACATTGCTAGATCGGGAGTGAGTGAGTGAATATTAACATCGCACTGTTCAGCTACACGAGGGCTTTTGGCGATGGACCACGTCATTTTGAACCATAGTCGAGTGACGTGGACGACACTTGAGCTGGCACCCCCATCTCCTAATTACCACACCACTCCAATGGGAGGACGTTTCAGCTCTCAACAGATTTAACGTGCATCGCTGCCCTACACGGCGGGTCTTTAGTGGTACGGGGCTCGAACTCGTGACAAGGCCAGCCACGATCTGATACTTTGACCACTCGGCTACCTCGGTCCTAGATCGGGAGAATAAGGTGGATGTTCTGTCATTTTAATTTGTTATTGTTGAAGAAACTCAACTGTTAATCCCGCGGTATTGGAAGATGCATTTTCATGGTGAAGCATTAGTCCCCTAACATTCAGTTCTTGGAGAATTTCTGGAAGACATTTAATGGTGTACCAATTTGCTGTTACTGCCTTCTGTCCTTTCAACTTGATGGCTTTGACCAATACCGTACTTCTGAAGAAAACGGCATATATTACTTTTTTCATTGCTCGTTGTCTTTTCACCATTGTTGGCGAGAGATCATCTTCAAAGACCCATACTTTGCATTCTTGACGAGTTGGAACGTCAAAAAATGGTATGTACGTTTCATCACTCGTTACGGTTTTAGAAATGATGAGGTGGTCACCATCATTTAGCAATTTAAGGGTTTATTTACTGATTCTGACACGCTCCTCTTTTTGGTGCTCAGTTAGATTATGGAGCGGCAAACTACTTTCTTCATATGTAATTCTTCAGGAATAATTTTGTATATGGCTGCAGATCCAATGTTGAGTTCCTTCTGTGTCATTTGGTAGGTACAGAAAAATTAACACTTTTTGTATGGCAGACACATTATCCGAGATTACTTTCTGTGTATTCTTCATCCTGAAGAGAGTTGTAAAATTCTTTAAACCATCTGAACGACATGGAGATGCATCACCAAAAACTTATTGAACGCATTCGACTTGATTAATCCCGCTTTAAAATCATACAAAATCATCCCACAATATTGTTCTCACGTCAACTTTGTTTTCTCTTCAGTCTAAAATTTATTAGCACAACTTGAAGTAAGTCAGTAAAAAATCTCCTGCTGTGTTGAAATACTTTGTGTTTTGAAATTAAACCGTTAATTCTTTTTTGTAACTCCTCGTCTGCGCGCATCTCAAAAATTTCAAAATTATAAAAAATTTTCTGTTGCACAAAATGCACACATGCAAAATTATTTCATGGATACCTCCTTCAAACAAGAGTTTTCAAACGGGGCCACAAGTTTTCGAAAGGATTGACTTCAGAACTGTTTCATGGCCAAGGCAACGACTCTGAATGATCTTTGAACGATACCAGTCTTTCTATTACTTTACTGGGTGGTAAGGAGCTGAATCTTGCTGAAAAATAAAAGAAGCATTGTTAGTAAATAGATCCATGATGGAAGGTAGAAGTTTGGGTTCTAAAATGGTGTCAATGTATTTTCTGATATTCAGTGTCCCATGGATTATATGAAGGCAACCGATACCATCTGCAGATATGCATGATCAAATGGTAAAATTATGTGGTTACTTCACAGTTGCCTGGTTGCAGTCAAGAAGTAGCATTTCTTCTTTTCTACGTCTTACATATTTTCGGCCATCACAACCGAATTACGATATCCTAGTTTTATCCCTCCATATAACTCGTGACCGCTAATCATTAGTCCAATTAATGCGTTCCTTTGACCACTGTAGTCTTTTTTAGCGCTGCTGTAAATTGAGATAAGGCTTTTTTTCGAGAAATTCTATCTCTTAGTATAACATCTGCTAATCTTTTCCTGGTTGTTTTTGAACTGACAGAAACACCAGCATCATTCAGATAACTTCTGATAACCGTTAATGACATTTTTTTTTATCTTGAAGACATAGTATTTTTGTTATTCTGTAATTAGCAGGTGTGGTGCATCTCTTTCGGCCTTTTCCTGCTTTTTTTTTAATTAAATTTGTCTCCTAGCGTCTTAAGCAAAACTTTCAGTCTCTAGATGTAGTCACTGAACCACCCACCTGTCTTGCAATTTTAACATAGGGAAGATCACACTTTCTCGTCACACATATCTTTCTAGGAGTTCAATCTACCCTTTTATTTGATGTCATTGCTTCTAGACTGGTATCATTGTTGTCCTGACCAGGAAACAGTCTCTACCTCAATCCTATTGAAAAGTTGTGGCCCCGTTTGAAAACTCTTGTTTGAAGGAGGTATCCATGAAATAAAAAGGAACTAATTGAGGATCTAATTATCTCCTGGCATTATGTAATGACGAAGGAAGAGATTAAAACTATTTTCAGCTCGATAAAACATAGATGTAAAGCTGTAATAAAAAATAAAGGCTACCCCTCTAAGCCCTGACAACTCACTGCTATCATCAGTATCTCACGTATAGCGATAGTTATTACAGCATAACTTTTTTTTTCGTAGTAAATATTGAAATTTTGTTTTTTGTATTGAATTTAGTATTATATATATATATATATATATAATTCTCTTCAAAATGATATAAAAGACTTTGCATTTTGTGCCACGTAACATTTTTTTTATAAGCATACAAACTTAAAAAACATAACAATTTTAAAAAGTGTCCACAACTTTGGCCACCACTGTATATATATGGTATCTTATATAGAAATCTCGAAAATATAGTAAGGATCTTCGAAAATATTTTCATATACATACAGTAACTTTTCAAAAAAGTTATGCTAGCTTTGAAAATAAGTAGCTTAAATAAAAATTGGCATACATTATGATATTTTTACATCTTTGATCAATTTAATGGATATTAGAATTTATAAAAATGTGTGTGTGTGTGCCTCTTTTTTGCATGATGCATTACAAATTTGCATATATCCATTTGCAAAGCAAAATTTAGAAAACATATATTTAGCAATAAAATTACATTTCGTTAAGCATCAGAGCTTATTTTTTTATAAGCACAATCTCAGATTTCTGAGCAATTAATTGTTGCCTTAAAACAGGGAAACAACATAAAACAGATTCATTCGAAAAAAAATGTGTGATTGAACAGTCCGTGTCATTTTGGGTATATATTAGAAGATATCATGACTTATATTTCTCAGAAATTAATGAACAGTTCAACTAAATTAAATTACACTACTATTCATATAAATATTACTTTTACTTGTACATATACTTACTAGTATAGTAGATAATACTTGTACATATATAACTGTCATATATAAATTAAGATCACTGTTATTAAAGTTAGCTTGAATAGATGAAGAGATTTCTGTTTCGATAATGATCAGTATTTCTCTAACGTTTATGACAGGTGCCAAGGACTTTGATGATTTCATTCATATAGCTGAGCAAGCTCGTAACTTTGTGAACTCCACTTTGTTCGCATTCGCGGCCGAAGTTGCCATATTGCATCAGGCTGATAGTAGAGGAATCATTGTTCCACCAATTCAAGAAATTTTCGCTGATAGGTTCGTTCCTGCAGACACACTCATCAGAGCTTTCTCTATCTCTACAACCAAGCCCACTGGAGATGAGGTATGAGATTATTTGCAAAACATTTTAATTATCTAAGTCAGGTAATTTTCGAGCCTAGCAGATTAAAAAAAAATCATAATTTGTCAGCATTTTATAAAATGAATATTATTCAATTAAATACTCTTTCTTTCTCCCTCTGGGAAATAATATGAAACATTTATTAAGGTATCCGACTACGTTCGAAACCGTGATTTTAAAAAAGTGCATAAATGGATAATTTTCATGATATTTAGTGTCGCTTGGATTAGAATATATGTATAAAATTGTTTTAAAGACATTTTGACAAAAAAATTTATTTAAATACAATATTTTGGCAAAAAATTAACTTAGAATAACCTTTTTTCAAAATGTGCTTTTATAAAAAATGCTTCTAAAATAATAATATTTTGTGTGTGCTTATATAAAGTAAAGACTTCTCCAGAGAGTCTGAATTATTTTCAGGGTTACAACCAATTAAAATATAATTATCAGCGTTTTTTTCTTAAAATTTCTCCCCTCTGTTGTCGTAAAACATAAATAAACCCACTTCTAAGTTATATATTTCAAAAATTCTAGTTGAGCCTCTGTACAAAGGTCTGAGCTATATACAGGCTAAATATCATTATAATAGAAGCATTTTTTACAAAGGAGAATATTTTGAAAATGGATCATTCTATGTTCATTTTTTGTCAAAATATTGTACTTAAATAATTTTTTATTGTAATAATATTCTTAAAACAATTTTATATACATTTTCTAATTTAAGTGACACTAAATATCATAAATATTATCCATTTATACGCTTTTGCAAAATCACGGTTCCGAACGTAGTTGGATACCTTAAGGATAAAATTCAGACCCATCATGGAAAAGGGATGCCATTGCCTCAAAGAAGTTGGACTTCTGCCTGTGGGTCCGCGGAGGTAATTTTATTTCCCCTCTACCACCCAAAGGAAATACCAATGGAGGCATTCCCTGATCCGCACAGGAATGAAGCTTGATAGGGAAGAATTTATAGAAATTGTGATAACTGTTCAGATACAGAGCTCACATTTTTGATTGTCCAACTATTCTTGCTGCTCTACAAGAAATAAGGGTTCTGTTTTCGTCAGCAAACCTCTATGTGGATAATATTGCCAGAAGAGTCATCTTGGCCCCCATAGTACTGTCTCATTTGGTCCCGTCATGGATACGACATCATCATCATAAAGGTTAAAAATAATTAAACATCAGCAAAAATATATTTTAACAGAATCAAAATATAATTTATTTTGCAAAATGTGAATTCATTCCAAAAGGCCTAATCGCCTTCAAGGTCACAAATGATTTACCCGCTCATGTTTCCATCTCTGCTTAAGCAAAATATCTGTTGGAGCAATTAATTCAGTTTCATATTTTTAGGACCAAAAGAAAAAAAAAATGTTAACTACCAAAAAATTTTTAAGCCACTGGAATGATTATGAATTTTAGATGTTTTAAAAAATAAGTCATTATTTCTTTAGAAACAAATACATTCCTAAAATTTTATTGCTTAGAAACAATTGCCATGGTAGTTCACTGAATATGAATATTCTGTGACATTTTAGAGCGATGTCATCGTTGATGTCAAGGGAACTGGAAAAATTCTGGATCCCGAATACAAACTTGCTTACTACAGAGAAGACATAGGTGTAAATGCTCATCACTGGCATTGGCATGTGGTCTACTCCTCCGTCTATGACTCCAAATTCTTTGGCAAAAAGAAAGACAGGACTGGAGAACTTTTCTACTACATGCACCAACAGATGTGTGCCACAGATATGCTGATTATAAATCCACTCCTAGATAATTTGAATATTTGACATTAAAAGCATCAATGCGGTACATTAATTGAATAGATCCAAGCACATGTATAACCATTTCAGACACATTTAAAATTTTAAGATGCTCCTTACGATTTTTATATAATTTACTTAATATTCAATATTGAACAGCAATATAACTTAACATTTAAGTTTTTCCTTTCTACTTGTAATCGGTTAGTTTGAAATAATACTTAGAAAATAAAATAAAGCCAATAAAATACAGATTATTAAAATGAGTGTGTATGAATAACACTGATGTAATTTATTTGATTTATTTTAGGTATGATTGTGAACGATTGTCCAATGGTTTGAATCGTATGGTGCCTTTCCACAATTTCGAAGAACCTCTAGAAGGTTATGCAGCTCACTTGACCCATATTGCTAGCGGACGTCACTATGCTCCTCGCCCTGACGGCTTGTCCATGCATGATTTGCGGCTCGTTGATGTTCAGGACATGCAGAGATGGACCAAACGAATCCTAGAAGCCATCCACCTTGGCAAAGTGATCGACTCTGAAGGAAAGGATGTCCTTTTGGATGAAGAACATGGTGCTGACATTCTCGGATCTCTTATCGAATCCAATTATGAATCCAAAAACAGGCAATTTTACGGCAATCTGCACAACTGGGGGCACGTCATGATGGCTTACATCCACGACCCTGATGACCGATTCAGGGTAATAAGATCAAATGTTTTGAGTTGTTAAGAATTCATTTCAATATTAACGAGAAGGAATAATACTATTTCGTTTGAAATATTAGTGAATTTACTGGAATATCATGGACCTTTATGGATATCTCACCCATTGGATTTAATAATTTCTTTTACGAGTCATTGGGCTTCATTCTAAAAATAATAATTACGTATTAAAATAAATGTAATGCTTATTATAATAACGGTTTGTTGTTAATAACAATAAATGTTTATTTTATGACATTTCTTTGCACAGATTAAAGTTCAAACAAAGTAATTTGGCATTCCACAAATTCTACTTTTTTAGGTGTTATGACTGATACTGCTACAAGTCTTCGGGATCCAATTTTCTACAGATTCCACAGGTTCATCGATAACGTTTTTCAGGAATATAAAAAGACTCTTCCAGTCTATTCCAAGGATAACGTAAGTTAGAAATCTTTTTAGACCAAGTTGTTTTAATATACTTTTTTGTCAAAAACAAATACAAACAATTTCAAAATCATAAGTTTGTGACGTCTCTCGCGTCTTTCTGATTAACATGACTCCTATGTTCTTTGACGGCCACGATTAATGGCAAAACTTTTCCAACCCAATACCAAGAAGATAAACAATCATAATATGTAAATGAGATATACTATAAAAGGATAGCGTGGCAAGCTTAGATATAGCGCGGCAGGCTCAGAGATAGTATTGTGGAATTATTCTGATCGATAGCGTGACAAAGCTTAGTGTGAAATCTTGCGGATCAAGAATTAGCTGCATTGCGGATCAAGAATCTTCATATATAAAGTTTATAGATAATATTCTCTAGGTCCAGGAACTAGAACTGAAAAAGGTAATATTGGATATAAGTAATTAGAGGAATAGAATTATTTATGATAATTGAGATAGAGGATCTAATTGCGTGATCTGACTTAAATACGTGATTTAATTTGGGCTTGACTCTCACTCTAATTAAATTTGTCAAATTAGAATTTAAGTAATATAAGTTACTCTTAATAAAAGTTGTATTAAGAATTATGTCTCATCATTTTGATAATCCACACCTCTAGCTTAATGGAACCGGCAGAAAATGGTCATCACAGGATGGCTATGTCTCAATGCCCGAACGTATTTAATTCTGGGTTAGGTAATGTAGGTGGAAATACGATTCTACCCTGAAATGTACTTTCAGGGTCGGAGAATGTTGCAGAGTTTATCGAGTGTATCGACAATAATATACAGTTACTTGAAATCCCGTAATCATGTGTACTTTAAAAAGTCATCTCAGGAAGGGCTCAAGATTGGTATTCGATATTTGGTTATTGTAATAATATTTTTAAAACAATTTTATATACATTTTCAAATTTTAAGTGACACTCAAAATCATAAATATTATCCATTTATACGCTTTTGCAAAATCACGGTTCCGAACGTAGTTGGGATCCTTGGGATAAAAATTCGGACCCATCATAAAAAGGGATGCCATTGCCCCAAAGAAGTTAATTTCGCCTGTGGGTCCGCGGAGGTAATTTTTTTTCCCCCTTTCCCCCCCAAAAAGGAAATTAAATGGAGGCATTCCCCGATCCGCACGGGAAATTTTAAGTTTTGATAGGGAAGAATTTATAGAAATTGTGATAACGGGTTCAGATACAGAGCTCACATTTTTGATTGCCCAAAACCTTTTCCCCGTTTTGCTCTCCAAAGAAATAAGGGTTCTGTTTTCGTCAGAAAAACCCTCTATGGGGTAATATTGCCAGAAGAGTCATTTTGGGCCCCCCCAAGAAATTGTCTCATTTGGTCCCGTCATGGATACGACATCATCATCAAAAAGGGTTTAAAAAAAATTTAAAACATCAGAAAAAAAATATTTTTTAAACCAGAATAAAAAATATAATTTATTTTGCAAAATGTGAATTCTTTCCCCAAAAAGGGCCCTTTAATTTCGCCTTCAAGGTCACAAATGATTTAACCCGCTCATGTTTCCATCTCTGTTTAAAGCAAAATATCTTTGGAGCAATTAATTCAGTTTAATTTTTTTTAGGACCAAAAAAAAAAAAAATGTTAACTCCCAAAAAAATTTTTAAACCCACGGGAATGATTATGAATTTTAGATTTTTTAAAAAAATGGGTCATTATTTTTTAGAAACAAATACATTCCAAAAATTTTTATTGCTTGGGAAAAAATTTCCTGGAAGTTCATAAATGAATATTCTGTGACATTTTAGAGCGATGTCATCGTTGATGTAAAGGGGAACGGGAAAAAATTTCATCCCAAATAAAACTTGTTTTACTACAGAGGGAATGGGTTTAAAATGCTCATCCCCGGCATTGGCATGTGGTCTACTCCCCCCGTCTATGACTCCAAATTCTTTGGCAAAAAAAAAAAAGACAGGACGGGAAAACCCTTTTTCTACTACATGCACCAACAGATGTGTGCCACGGTTTTGCTGATTAAAAACCACCCTAGAAAATTTTTGAATATTTGACATTAAAAGCATCAATGGGGGTACATTAATTGAATAGATCCAAGCACATGTAAAAACCTTTATCAAATTTAAAAATTTTAAGATGCCCCTTACGTTTTTTATATAATTTATTTTAATATTCAATATTGAACAGCAATATAACTTAACATTTAATTTTTTCCCCTTTCTACTTGTAATCGGTTAGTTTGAAAAAATTTTTTTTGGAAAATAAAATAAAGCCAAAAAAAAAACGGATTATTAAAATGAGTGTGTATGAATAACACTGATGAAATTTTAAATTTTGATTTTTTTGGGTTTGGGATTGTGAACGATTGTCCAATGGTTTGAACCGTTTTTGGTCCCTTTTCCACAACCCCCGAAGAACCCTGGGAAGGTTATGCAGCTCACGGACCCATATTGCTAGCGGACGTCACTATGCTCCCTCCCCCCTGACGGCTTGTCCACATGTTTTTGCGGCTCGTTGATGTTCGGGACATGCAGAGATGGACCAAACGAACCTTGAAGCCATCCAACCTTGGCAAAGGGGATCGACTTTTGAAGGAAAGGATGTCCTTTTGGATGAAGAAAAATGGGTGCTGACATTCTCGGATCTTTATCGAATCCACCCCGAATCCAAAAAAAGGCAATTTTACGGCAATTTTCACAACTGGGGCACGTCCCTGATGGTTTTTAAACCACGACCCCGATGACCGATTCAGGGTAATAAGATCAAATGTTTTGAGTTGTTTAAAAATTCATTTCCCAAAATTAACGGGAAAGGGAAAAATACTATTTCGTTTGAAAATATTAGTGAATTTACTGGAATATCATGGACCTTTATGGATATCTCACCCCTTGGGTTTAATAATTTCTTTTACGAGTCATTGGGCTTCATTCTAAAAAAAAATAATTACGTATTAAAATAAAAAGTAATGCTTATTATAATAACGGTTTGTTGTTTAAAACAAAAAAAATGTTTTTTTTATGACATTTTTTCACAGATTAAAAATTCAAAAAAAAAGTAATTTTTCATTCCAATAAACCCCACTTTTTTTGGTGTTAGACTGATACTGCTACAAGTCTTGGGGTCCAATTTTCACAGATTCCACAGGTTCATCGATAACGTTTTTCAGGAATATAAAAAAAACCCCTTCCAGTTTTATTCCAAGGATAACGTAAGTTAGAAATCTTTTTTTTGACCCAAATTGTTTTTTAAAATACTTTTTTTTCAAAAAAAAATAAAAAAACAATTTCAAAATCATAAGTTTTAGAATTTTAAAATCCTTTTTATTAAATATTTAAGGAAAATTTAAAAAACCAAGGAAAACCCAAACAAAATATGTTTGGGTATATTTTCTTTCAATTTAAACAAATGCTTTTATTTTTAAATAATATTTGTTTATTTTTTCTATTTCTTTCATAATAATAGAAGTATTTCTATTGGAGGATTTCAAAAGTTTTACCCATTTTTATTATCCATAAAGAAGAGCAAATAAACGCAAAATGAAAATTGTGGGCATAATCCCATTGCAATGTATGAACTCTTGCCATCTTTCTAGTAGGAGATGAATCCCACAATCGTAAGATTCCGTAGTTTCGAGTAAAAAAAGTCTCGGATGACAGTTTTCACAGCATCAAGATCTTCTGACTGAAGGAATTGTTCAACGCACGAACTAAGTGATAGTCAGTTGGTGCCAAGTCAGGAGAAAGGGAAGGTGGGGTAAGACCTCCCAACCACAGCCCATTAACTTTCAAGTGATGACAGCAGCATGCTGAGTGGCGTTATCGTGATGAAGTGACACCACGACAATTGATGACGCCTGGCCACTTTGCTATAAAATTTGAATGCAGCCTGTCTAATTGTATACAGCAGAAAGCAGCATTGATGATTTGGTTGAGTAGAAGGACCTCCCAATGAAATATTCCATGCACATCTCACCATACACTTAATAACACCTTTTTGGGATTAGTTCAGCTTTCCAAGTCAATTCAGGCGGATCAGAAGGGCGACTGACAGTCCTACGACTCTTTACATTACGGTACATAACCCACTAATCTCTGTCACACTTCGTGTCAAGAATGGGTAATTTTTGTACCGGAAAAGCAAGGAAACATAGGTGGTCATCCCGTTGCTTACCTGTCAGGTTATGTGGAACCCAACTTTCTCGTAAAACCCAAGTTAACCAGCCACTCTCGACCGTTGTCAAGTGTACGTTGAAGGCCTCTGCTAATTCTTGCGCGGTTGGGTTTGGATTTTTCCATATGGCTTAGTCAATATCGTCTTCTCTAACGTGTGATGGTCTTCCACTCCTAGCTTAATCTTCTTCTGCTCTTTCCCTAAATTTACGAAATCATCGACGACATGTGCTTTCGTCTATTGCATCCTCCCCATAAACTTGATAAACATTGCAACATGCTGCGGCATCTTTTTATTGAACTCGTATAACAAACAATGTCTCATATGTTCCTTCTCGTTTTTCATGTTACACCTTCTGAGATTTTTTTTAGCTGAGTAACTGTGTGAGACACAATGCATTTATATGTGAAGCATCATCCCGTTTGATTGGCCGGACATTACAACGTCATGTGTGGCGTCAATTCCATTGCAAATTTGCATATACAAAAACGGGCACTTACTCAATAATTTAATTCATGAAAAAAAAATTTTTTTTAATCTAAGATTATGAGAAATTATTTGATAAAATAAAAGTTTCCTCATTTAATGCTTATGCATCACAAATACCCCATAATATTTACAATTTATGAATTTACTGGTCCTTGTAAAACGGTAGATTCATCATAGATATTATGTTTTCTCAATATAATTTAGCCAAAAAAAAAAGATTTTTTTTCTTCCAACTACCATGGAATAATGAAAAACTTTGTCATCCCAATTAGCTCAACATCTCAGTAAGAGAGATTAAAGTGATCTCGAACACATTCATCCGGGAAGATGAATTGGAACTTTGGAAGCCCGGGATCCGTCAGAGTAAGTGGAAACTAAACTTTAACTTTGTATGTTTTTAAACTTCATTGATTTTTTTATTTACAAATTGAATGCGTACCATAAATTGGCAAAACATTCGTAAAGTATTTGCAATACAAACACATAAAAATGTGAAAAGTATTATCTTCGTTTTGCTCAATTATCTTTCGAGAATTAATTGTAATGAATAAAAGCTTTTCTTTCCAAAAGAATCATAAAAAAGTTTCAGAAGACAAATTACTTATATTTCCATGAAGCTAATTTTTATAGGCAAGGTATCATCACCTGGACCACGAATCTTTCTCTTATATCATCACCACCGTTAACAACAGCAATGAACTAAAATTAGGAACTGTCCGACTCTTTTTGGCTCCCAAATACGATGAACTTGGCAACATTATCCCATTGGATGAGCAAAAGAAATTATACATTGAAATGGACAAATTTGGAGTGGAATGTAAGTAAATTAGTGAATTGTTCCATTAATAAATTTTAAAAAAAAGGAAAACTACATTGAAACTATTTTCAATTAATTTTAAACGTCTTTTTTTTTTCAAGCGGTACAAGTAAAGAGTGCTTTTTCGTTCCTGATGAGTGTGATTCGATGAAGATAGAATTATTAGAGCTCCTTAAAACATCAAATTTAGTAATTGCTAAATTTAATGAAACTATCGTATTCCGATTATTTTTCTAACCTAAGCAACAAAAAAAAAAGAATGGTGTCAAATTAAATTTATGAAACTGAATATAGCTCTTTTAATATTTAATAATCAACATGAATTCATTTGAGAATGAAAAGTTAATTATTTTAAAAGTTTTCTTTTCATTATTTCGAGACATGAAGTACAAGTTTGCTTCTTTTAACTTCGTTTTCAAAACGACACTTAAGATCCATGACATTTCTCATGTATATTTATTCCATAAATATCACTAAGTAATACCGTTTTATATTTTTACTTGCAGTGCGACCTGGGAAGAACACGGTTGTGAGGAGTTCTACAGATTCAAGTGTAACTATTTCTTCCACATACACATTCAAAGAGTTCTTACACGGAGAAGATTTGCAAGAAGATCGCTCAGAGTTCTGTAGCTGCCTCAACACTTGCTCGTGCCCAAAGGGAATGACAAAGGCATGCTCTTCGATCTCTTTGTTATGTCGAAAAGGATTATTTTGTTTTCTATTTGCCTTATTAGCAAAACAATTCTAGTGAGAGTTTCGCTTTAATATTCAAAAGTTAAAAACTCGTTGTATTACAAAACGCGAAAAATTAAAGAATCTCTAAAACAAAAAATTCTTACTAGCAGCCTCAATTTATAATGAGCTTATTAGAGTTTTGAGTCTCCGATTTCTGCTAGTTTTTAAGCAGTTAAAAAGAAAAAAATTAAGTTATATATATATATATATATATATATATATATATATATATATACTGAAATGCCACTGAATTAGGGATAGCAAGAGCAAGGAAAATTGTGTAGCACGGCGCATCCTTTATGCGCAAGTGAGGGTGTTGTGGTAACTACATATATAGCACGTACTATGGTTGTTCTGAATTAGTTGTTGGAATTGCCACTATGAGTAAACTGCCTGAATTAGACGCCTTCGATCGCAGACAAATCGTAGGTGCACGACGCATGGGGTCATTAAATTTCCGAAATCGTCAGACAGCTAGGATTTTCAAGGTTGACAGTGTCAAGAGTGTACCAAAAATACGAGGATGGTGGACAAAAAACTAGCAATCATGCTAACTGGAAAGGACAATTAGCCTTGACGAGAGACGGCTCAGGAGTGCGTGGTGAGAGACGGCTCAGGAGTATTGAACGTAGCCAGCAAAGCAAAATATTAACTCAAATTACCACCCAATTGAATGACGGTGCCAGTCGTACAGTTAGTTAGTGGACTGTTTAACTCTCGCTTCAACGTATGGGTTTCGGGAGCCGTCAACCTACGAGAGTTCCATGGCTCAATGCTCGCCATCGGGCTGCACGTCTTGCATGGGCAAGAGAGCACAGATACTGGAGTGTAGAGGACTGGAAACGAGTAGCATGGAGTGATGAGTCTCTATTCCGACTACTTAACGCCAACGGGAGGCTGAGAATATGGCTTCAGGCTCATGAAGTCATGGATCCTACATGCCAGGTTGGAACTGTATAAGGACATGATGGCTCAATAATGGTCTAGGGTATTGTTTCGTGGTACTTTTGGGAATCTCGGGTGCATGAACTAACCTCTCTCGATGCAATTCGGTATGTAGTGTTGATGGGTGATCACCTACATCCGTTTTTGCTGTTCTGTTATCCGCACGGTAATGGAATTTTGCAGCAAGATAACTGTACCTCTCACAAGTCCCAGTTGGCTATTGGCTGGTTGAATGAGCATTCCTCTGACTTTTCTGTTATAAATTGGCCACTTAAAAGTCCAGACTTAAATCCTATTGAGCCTCTTTGAGATGTTTTGGAACAAGGCGTGAAAGGCCATCACATTGCAGCAACGAACCTTACTGAATTATGGACAGCTTTAGCCAATATATGGCAAGTCATTCCCGTGGAACGTTTCCAGAAACTTGTTGAACTATGCCTCGTCGTGTGGCAGCTGTTATCAAGTCCAGAGGAGGCCGCACTCGTTCCTAGATAGGTATTCCTAATTCAGTGGCATTTCAGTGTATATTCTTCACTCCGTGTGCATCGCGGGGAGGCCCTAAACGACTGCCAAGTACATATTTAACCAATTGGGGCCCAAAACGACACTTTGCGGGTGGGCCCTAATATTCTCCTTTACGCCACTTCTCTAAAATCTTTATAGTTTACAAAACAATCCTTTTGAAATCCCGTTTTTTATGTGATTTGAAAAAAATATAAACACATTTAGTTTCTGTTTAATTTCTATTCCCCTCTCGAGTTTTCTTCCTACAAAAACTGAAATACGACTTGAAATAGTTTAAAATTTTTAATAAGCAGTTAATCAAAAATAGGATTCAAAGGATAAAATCGTTGTGGAAATCTTTCAGGAAATTTGTTTCAATTGAAAATCTCAAGGGAATCATTTGATTGGCAGGTACCAGCAAGTGGCAGCGGCAAGAAACTGCAACGATGCTCTTAGCTACTGTGATGTCATGGATGAAAAGTACCCTGATAAGAGGGCCATGGGATATCCGCTCGACCGAACGATTGTAGCCCAGAACCACGCAGAATTCCTCACTCCGAATATGCTTGTCTCCAACATCACAATCCGATTCCAGGACTGAGATATTTGCTAGAGGAAAAATAACTCAATCAAACTGTCAAATATTGTTCGAACTAAATAATTAAAAAATGAATAGGCAACAGAAATAGGCAAGATCTGTGAGTGATGGCTCATTTCATTTACTAAATGTATTTTATAAAAGGAGATTGTTAATAAATATCCTTGAATAGTCAAAGAAAGGTTGATGAATAATTTTTCTAATAAGTTTTCATAAAAATGAATAACGCTTATGGAAATAACTAAACGAGAATATGAACTACATGGTCATATTTTTTATCGAATTTGAAACATTTATTTTCTTGGAATTAAACAAGCATTTAATTTATTTATTTCTAATACATAATGAAATCTCAATTATTTCATAACATGCTTATTGATTATAGAGCATAAATCTTTTATAATAAAAATTTCAGAAATAGCATATTTATTACAGAATTAAAGGCAAAAAAAATACTGTAGATTCTTTCCCAAAAGCGAATTAAGAAGTCTGTAACCAACAAACATCCCTAATTCTGAACTTTCTATGAAAAATAATCTCGACTTATAAAAGATAAAAGCATCTCATATCTAAGAAAAAGAAAGAATTTAACAGACTTCCCCAAACACCATAAGAATTGTAAAAGTATCGCTGATTTGTCCAAATGTAATACGTCGTGCCAAAAGTTAGGAATACAAAAAAAATTTGCTGTAACTCAAATACTGCAGACGATTTAAAATTCCGTCGTTAGATAAAAATTTGTTAGATAACTGTTGTCTTTCCCAAATGTTGGTTTAAATCAGTTAGAGATTTAAAACATTTTCAACACAAGTGCATCAAAACAAGTAAATTAAAAGAAAATTTCAAGTCATTTCCTACTTAGGCCAACAAAGAATTTTTGTTTTCGTTTATTAAATTTAATTAATGAATTAATATTTGAAAAAACTGCATTAACATCAAGTATCATCCACTAGAAGTTTTAAAAAATATATTTGAACTTTAGTGTATGAATAAAAAAAATTTTATTGACGATTGAAAATTTGAACAAGATGTATACATAGGGAACCAATAGTAGGAATTGAAAATAGTAGATGCTCTCCTCAAAGCAGCTGGGGTGAGGTCTCATCAAAATCCTTGCAACTCTTTTTGCTTAACAGTTTCTTTTTTCTGTCACATATTATGTCAAAATATAAGCATATTTTTTAAAAACATTTTTAAAATGAAATCAATTACATAAACTCAAATCAGCAGTCAGAAATGTTATAAATATTGAATTTAAAGAATTATGCTAATTTTTATTTTCATTGAAAAAATATTTTATCCTTAAAGTTGGCTTTTTTCCGAAGAAATAAGCCCACTCAAAAGAACACTTTACAAAAAATTATATTAGATTTAAAAACATAATATTGTACTTACAGCTAATTATTCTCTTAAAATTCTGTTTTTGTGTGGTAATTTTTAAAACAGGGAGACAAGCATAGTTCGATATCGCAATTGGGACAACAATATCGTGTTTCTTTTTTCACCCGTTTTGTAAAATCTTTTATTCTCGAATAACACACAGAGCATTGCCGTGTTGGTTTCAATTTTTTGTCGGTGGGAGGAATCACTTCTAAAAAGTTTTTTTCTGTCAATCGTAAGGGACTGGGCAAAATTCCTGGCCGTCCTTTTTTCTCACTTGCCACCCCATGTCTTTCACAATAGGGCTATCTATAATATCAAGCCTGGATTTCATATAATTTTCCTTCCAGTTTTTGATATAAAACGAAAGCATTCCACAATGATGTATCTAAAAGATGGAATTTTGTTTTTTTATTATTTCTCAATTAATATCAGACTGATTTTCTGTTATGAGCCTCTCCTAATCACTCACATTTTCTTCTATTTTAAGCTCCAAATATTGTTTGTAGTTAACGGTACACCGATCTAGTAAAAAGAAAATTCCCGCCATATCTAGTCTAAAAGAATGCAGTAAAACCTAACCATGAAACCGGTTTTTTGTAATCCTAACTTTACTCGACTATTAGACATATGTTAGAAGCAAAATGAGCAAATCAAGAAGAAAAAGTGTGACCCGAGCGGCGCTCAGGCAAATCAGGGATTTCAAGTGCCCGAGAAAAACTGGGAAGTGGTTATGCCAAAACGAAACTTTTTGTCGCATAAAGAAAACGAAGACCTTAAACAGAGAGAAAAATAACTGGTCATTTTTCTACAAAGAAACTAAAGCTCCAGAACAAAAATCCAAGAAATGAAGTTACCAGTATGACTAATCAATTCTACAAATGAATGGAGACTAGTTCAAGGACACGAGACTCCACTGAGAATGAAAGGGGATATCGAAGACGTTTCTAGTGAACTGGAAAATGGGGGTTAAAGGCTGCACTTCTTGGATGAAATGCCCAGAATTCTATTGTTTTCGGTGAGTTAGGCACCTAATAAAACCAATTCAAGATTTATGACGACCATAAAATGTGCAAAAAGAGAAAAACTTGAAATGTCCAGAAATACTTCAAAAATAGAGAGAAAAAAAATTGAATCCCAAGAGAAAATGTCGTTCTATAGAAAATGAACTTCGCTATTGGGAGGTTATTTTACGAAGAAAATCGTGAAATGTTCTTGGCTCCAGGAAAAAGTTCACCCTATAGAAAAATTCGCAATATAGAGGTTCGTTACATGGGGGTTCGACTGTAATTCAATTTATTACATACTAGTCATAAAAATAAATTATAGACATATACTAATTTATGTAAAGTGGAGAAAAAGAATGTAAAGTGATGTAAATTGAGAAAAAAAGGACAGAAAAATGTCTGGATTTACCGGAATCCAGTGGGAGACTGGAATCCGGGAAAACACAAATGCGGATGTTGTTGGAGTCGATTCTAAGAAACAGGGCGATGTCGTCCACGGGTTATCACTGCAAATAATCAGCAATATTTCCTGCCAATACGGATTCCAAGACAGTTTTTTTTTGGCAACGGGACAAAAGGTCAAATAATCCGAAATAGAGTTCTCGTAGGTCAATGGTGACTCCGTGCGGCCAGAAGTTAATGGGCTGCTGAACATCGAGATGGGATGCAAAGGGATTGGAATCAAGTTTAGAGTGCGATGCCAGACGTGTTTTGGTATGCCGAGAAAAGGGCACTTGAAATAAGCGGAAAGATCACATTACAGACGAGGTAGTTAGATGGTATCAGCATTGGCATATCATACGGAAAGACAATTGGATGGTTCAAAGGTATGCAAAAGAGATCCGAAGATTCCATGCCGTAACTTACGTTGAAGCTATTGGAGATTTCTTTCTTTTAATGCATGATGAGTGAGGGAGTGAATATTAACGTCACACTGTTTAGCTACACGGGGGCTTTTGGTGACGGACCTCGTCATTTTGAACCATGATCAAGTGACGAGGACGACACCTGAGATGGCACCCTCTCTCCTAACTACCACACCACACCAACGGGAGGACGTTTGCGCTCTCGACAGATTTAACGTGCATCGCTCCCCTACATGGTTGGTCTTCAGCGGCACTACGCTCCAACTCATGATACGCCGGCCACGAGTACTTTACCTTGGCCATTAAGCTATCGTGTCCGTTTAATGCATGATAATGCCAAAAATCATATACAGAGAAAAAAGACATACTCAAAAATGAGCACGTAGACATACTCATTTTGAAATGAGTATGTTTGTTTCAGATTTGACCGCATGCCTTGATCGAATTGGATTCATTACATGTACTCAACTCCCATTCCCAGAAAATGTTAAATAATGCTCTCGGACAAATTTAAAAAGATATTCAGGATTACAGAAACTCTTTTAATATACCGGTTACATATTTTGAAAATTGGGTTTCAACAAGAAATTTAATTCTCTTAAATCTTCCGAACTATATTTCGTATCTACCACGCTACACGCGGAGGAACACGTATTAAAATGAGTACTCGATTCTTTGTTGTTATTTTACTTATCTGATTTTCTTTTATTTGTAAAACTAAAAGTACATTATTTATTTTTAATATAAGATAAGTTTAATATGTTGGTAAAATTACTAATTACACTCTCTGTATAGTTGACCGCCAATTCAGCGATATGGTAAATGTGATTGACAGATTATTTAACCTTTGTCTGCCGCATCATGATTTACTGCATATTTTTTCGTGCAATATTTTTTTTGGGTTACTGCATTGAAAATTAAGGGATATACATAAAAAAATACTCAACTTTGGAAAATTTAATTCATTAGAGCTAATTAATGAAATTGGTACTTTAAAGTATCGTCATCATACAATGGTCTAAAATATTCTCATAATACAAAAATACCAAATGGCTTTTTATAACGAGTTTTAACTCTTAAAAATGCTAACTTAACATAGACCACCCATATTTTGTGGCACAAAGAATTTATTTTTGAAAATTATAAAATTTTTAGATTACTTTTTTTACAATAATAACAGGCTTTTCACATAAACTTAAATTTCCTGAAACTCAAAAAAAAACAGTTTTTCTTTTTATTAATACATAAAAATACACTGCATGTTGTGCATTTTGAATGGGATTTCGATTGGAAGTTTCTTAATGCACAAATTCACAACGATCCCGATTCGAAACAAAAGTTGGCCAATGGCATTCACGATTTTCTAAGCGAATATCGTCAGAAACAGACAAGTTCCCTTTCCTCCTTTTGTTTGCACAAAAAACTTGCTCATTATTGTTAGATTTAAGTCTCCCTTTTCGTTTCGATTATGCTTTTGATTTTGCGAATAGTCCTTTGGTTACTCAACACTTATATTCCAAAGAAGATGTGTTTTCTCGCAACTCTGTATAAGCTACATATGAATTGACATATGCCATTTCCAGCAAAGAAGAGCCTGTGCCATCATTTTTTAGATTTTTTGTTCTTATCGTATAGAGCACGTAACAAGTCAGCCTCATCAACACTACCCATGTGTTCATTGTAATCTTTTACAACGCTGTGACATCAATCTTAGTACCATCTTTGTGACTTTCCTTTCTACTACATATGTGTCATTTCCATGATAGTTACTAAGAAAGTATACAAGCCATTATCTTTCCATTTGAAAAAGTATATCCCTTGATTCGATATTTGATAATCTATATATATATAATATATATAAGTGTCCTCTTCACCTTCTTATCATCAATGAGTTTAGGTAACCCAGATCTATCATTATAAACTGTGCCAACAGCATATATGTTTTTTGTTTTTAAATATTCAAATAATAGTAATGCAATTAAATACAGTTGTTTGGCGATCCATTCCGGTCGCCGAAACCAAAAAGGGTCCTCTATTCTACACTTTAACCCAAAAGGGAAAAGCTTTATCTATGTCATGACACATAACCAACTACTATATAAAACCCCATTTTAAATTCTGCTTTGAAAGGTGGTCAACCAATGACCATTATGTTACATAAATAAAACTATTGTTTTGCAGTAAAATGTGCTTGTATGAATTGTAGCATTAACAAGTTTCAGTACGTAATATGGTTTTATCAAATAACTGAACATGGTATTAAGTTTTTATATATTAGCACGGTTAAGGTGCCTTGAATGCAGGAATAAATACTACTTTAGACAACCCATTGTATCCAAATCAATACCAAAAAGATTCAGGGTTTATTTAAATTTTACTACACAAGTTTTTGTTGACAATTGTCAATCTTTTTAGGAGACTAATCTCTTGAAAATTTTAAGCTACTTTTTTAGCTTATTAATTAAGTTATGGAAAATGTCTTAAAAGTTCCCATAAAGAAATTATTTAAGAGTTTCAACAATTTCAATACACTTATTTTATTCCTTTCACTTTCATTTTCGGTTATTGAAAGAATCAAAATTAACTGAAAAGAAATTACAGAATGAGTAAAATTAGTAAAATTAAACATAATATATTTCAAGAATTTTTTTTTTATACTTTTCGATATTAGACATTAAGTATAAAAATTAAATCTACTTAATACTAATATTTAATGTATATTTTGTCTTATTAATAATTGATCTGCGTTGTTTAAATAAGATTTATCACAGTACTTATACATATTATCACAGCCTTTTCGTAACATTATATGAAACGAAACACATGATTGTCAATTCAGCACACACAACACATGCAAAATTAGTATTGCCAACTTGGCGAGTTATCTTGAATGTTGACAGTTGTCATAATATGTAAGTACTGATTTATCTTATAACATAGTGCAGAAAGGCAGTGGCGTAACGGAAAACATTTGGGTCCCCCTGCAAAGTCAGGTTTTGGGCCCCCTACGACCCTGCCCCCCCCCGCAATATGGGGGTGTACGTTACACCACTGCAGAAAGGCTATGCTTTCATGACCATAATACTTTGCTTTGATTGAAAACTATTGTGATATTTCTAAAAAATCTTATTAATCTGATATTTTTATAATAATAAAGACACAAGCCCAGTCAAAGTAAGTTTTATAATTCACAACATATTGATCTTCTGGTTTATAACTCACCTTTAATGTGAGACCATAGTGTTTAGCTCATTTGGATGAAAATGAACGAGATATATATCCGATTCTTGATATTTAACCCGATTAAATATATTTTACGCTTTTATTGGTTTATCCGTTCAGGATCATGATTACATATATATGATCACTTCAGGGAATCATAAGTGAGGTTGTGTTTTTCCTTTTCTGAGTTCCGTGAGTGTTATCTGGATTTGGAATGATTAGAAACCATAAATTTTGGCGTATTTTATTACAGCAAAGGTTTTATATGAATTTTGAAATAGAGTTAGGCTTAACAGCGAAAATCAACTGGTCCTGAATGGATTAAAGGAAGATAAAGAAAATTTAGGTACTTACATATTATCGCAACAATGCCAACGTTCAAAATAATTTGCCAAGTTGGCGACCTTGAATTTTCATATGTTGAACATGCTAAATTGACACAACCATGTGCTTCATTTCATATAATCTCGCCAAAACAGTTGCGATTGTATGTAAGTACCAAAAATTAATACAACTTCGGTACAAAATCTTCTGTGTGCATATATGTTGTACATGAGAGGAAACACGCAAGAAATCTGTTCGGTCTGACATACAGGAAACACCAAAATAATAAAACAAGCAATTTTTTTCCAATTATAGATTCTGCATTTTTTCGCGTAGACCCAGATTTTGGTGTTTTTATTTCTACTGTATTAGCTGGAAAAATATATTTATTGACATAAATATTGTTTTTAAATGGTGAAAGCATACATGAAGAAAGTTTCTTCGTTTTAGATATATATAATGAGACACATTGAAATCTAATACCTAAAGCTGTCCCTCCATTGTTTTAGTGGGGAAAAAGTGAAAGAGACTTGTATCTCAAAAAATTATCATAATACTTATTCATATTCAATTCTACTTGTAGACTTTTAATATCAAGTTTTTTTCTATGGAATTATAAAAGCAGAAAAACAAGATAGGTATAGAAACCATCTTATAAATAACTTTTTTTTTTACATTTCAGGTTGGAGGGGAAAGAAGACAGCTTGTCGTTTTAAGTTTTTGAGTATTGAAATTAATGTTCTAATTTGATATATCGGTACACTACGAACCAAGTGTTGTTGTTGACAGTTGTTGAGTTGGGCGATAACATTATAATATAGTTATCAATACTTTTAAATTTGGTTCTGTGGTTGCCATCCATTATTTTTTTATTATTATATTTTTAAATTGTATTCTTCTTCGTAATTTTATTTTATGATTATTTATTGTGTTGTAACGAATCTATACGCGTCCTCACACTAATCCTCTTGGGGAATCTTTGGGTTAGCATTCGCGTTTAATTCACAGCCATCCCTTTCAAGAAGAAACCGTAATATTCAGATTATAGTTCGACTCTATAAAGTCAAGAGTTTCGTAATTCTAGAGAAGGAGGTAGGAAGCAGCTATATGCGCTACGCAGGTAAGATTGAATAAGGTTTACTTTCACATGAAGAGATTAAGAGTGGTGTTTTGTCACTGAGAAGATTTGAGGTTAGGAATCAACGATAGATTACGTTGAGTTAAATCAGTTGTGTGATTCCACATGTTTGCTTAGTAATTATTGCTTTCTCCTTTGACATTCACTTTGTGAATAGATTGTTTTTGGTTAGACTCAATAAATTATTGTGATTCTCTAGTTCTTCCCTTCCCCTACACATCTAGGGGATCTATTACAATGATCCCAAGGACTTTTCCTACCCCCGAGAGAGGAGTCTGACCCAATTTCCGAGTCTTGCCTGAACATTTTTTTCCGGATCAGAAAATGTGGTAGAATTTTTAGAATGCATAAGAAATAATTTAAATTTTATGAGATACCCGCAAATTTAGCATGTGCATATCTGAAAGGTCATCTCAGAAGAGCTTTGGATTGGTTTAAAGGAGAGTGGGAATGCTATCGTGCAGGGTAAGGCAACTGATTTGAAACAGGCGTTGACGGAGAGTTTCCCAATTGTACGAAATAGGCCAGAGTTAGAGGCCAGATTTTTTTTGCGTCCTATCAAACTAGAGGTAAGGCTCCGACGGATTTTGTGCTTATGATTTATTAAAAATTCACATGAGTCTTAAGTTAGAAATGACCTGAACAAAAGTTAATAGAACATATTGTTAAACGTCTCGAACCTCAGGTTCTTGACTATGTGTTGAGGTTAGAGAAACCCCACCACTAGATCTCAGCTTTTACAGGTGGTCTCGAAATTTGAAGAAAGATATTCGGCTAAGGAAACCCAAGGTCCGAGTAATAATATTGGAAGACGAGATTGGGATCCTCGTAGGAGATTTCCTGACGAACGTAGGAGTGGAAATTGGTGAGATGCACAGGTAATTGAGCGACAAAATGACAGTAGGGGTACTAATAGAAGTGCATACGGAAATAGACCTCAGGGGAACAATGTTAATCAAAGGTTCGAGAATAGATCCAACAAGGATCCATAGGTTCGATAGTTAGGGTGGTTAGAATCAGTTCGGAAATAGGGGGCCGAGTGTGACAATTTTAACCTAGGGGACCGAAGACATAGTGGTCGTTTAAATTGTTTGAAGGTTCGATTTGATTGAGATGATCAATCGCAGGTTGCAATGAATCCTGCTATCAGGGTTTCTGCTCTGTGTATGTCCCCCGTCGATCTTCCGTACATGCACATTTTGTTGAACGAAACATTTATAAAAGCTTTATGGGATACAGGGGCAGAAAAGTCGTTTATTTCTGAAGAAATTTACAATTTTTTTATATTTTTTTTTACGGCACACTTAACGCTGTAGGAATGGTGGAATTACAGATTAGAATTCGAGATTTTACAAAGAAGAGGAATTTTTTTGTGTAGGCGGAATAGGAATACCCTTGTGTTTTAGGTGTCTCGATTCTATAAGTAGTTCAAAAATTACATTGGATTTTGATAAAAAGTCATCAGCGATTCCGAATTCGCAAATTGAAGATTTACCATTAGTTGAGGGTAATATAGAAATTGATCTCTCAAAAACGAAGCTGGAGGAGGGTCAGAAAAAGGAATTAAAAACGCCATTTAATAGTTTTAAGGTGTCCGACTACGTTCGGAACCGGGATTTTGCAAAAGGGTGTAAATGGATAATACTTATGATATTTAGTGTCACTTAGATTAGAATACATGTGTAAAATTGTTTTAAGGACATTATGACAAAAAAATTATTTAAATACAATATTTTTGCAAAAAATTAACTTAGAATAATCTTTTTTCCATATGTTCTCCTTTTGTAAAAAATGCTTCTATTGTATTAATATTTTGCCTGTATTCAGCTCAGACCTCTGTACAGAGGCTCAACTAGAATTTTTGAAGTGCGTAACTTGGAAGTCGGTTTATCCATGTTTTACGAAAACAGAAGGGAGAAATCTTAAGAAAATACGCCGATAATTATTTCAAATGGTTGCAACTCTGAAAATAATGTG
Organism: Trichonephila inaurata madagascariensis; assembly: GCA_019973955.1. Classification (NCBI taxonomy): domain Eukaryota; kingdom Metazoa; phylum Arthropoda; class Arachnida; order Araneae; family Nephilidae; genus Trichonephila; species Trichonephila inaurata. Next base: position 162,456 of record BMAV01024703.1, on the reverse strand, counting down.
AATTTTTCAAAAATCATAGTTGAAGCTCTGTACAGAGGTCTGAGCTATATACAGGCAATTGTGTTGTTATTTGTGTTTGACGCGCGGTCATAAAGCAATGGAATGTGTGAAAAAGGAGTCATGTCCTATTTGTAATGGTTCCTACCATTTCACAATATGTTTTCGAAAGCGGCATGATGACGATTTCTCTCCGAAAAGGGACACTGATAATATAGTTTCAGCAGTTTTTAAAACAGAAGTAAATAGTGTATTATTGCAAACATGCGCCGCATTAATAGACGATAAAAATGAACAAGAAATTGTTAGATTATTTTTAGATAATGGTTCACAGAGATGTTTCGTTTTAAAAAGTACTTCTGAGAAATTTAACTTTCCAATTCTTAGAAAAGAAAACCTTTCCATTTGCACATTTGGTGCTAAAGAAACTGAAACAAAAACTTTAAATATAGTTAAAATAAAATTGAAAAACAGGGATGATCTAAATTTGTGCATTGAAATATAAGCGCGCGGTAGATACAGAACACATTTCTATTACACATTTACCGACCCCTGATAGAAATATTGATAAAAAATTTAGATATTTAAAAAATGTACAATTAGCCGATTCTTATGAATTAAACGATAAAGAAATATCAATTCTTATTGGTGCGGACTATTATTACCAAGTAGTTAAGGTAGAATTACACGTCTAAACAAAAACCTTGTAGCAGTAGAGACATATTTGGGTGGTCTTTACAAGGGCAGAGTACAGATCGTGAGGAACTTTTAACAATGAGTGTTATTGTTAATGAATCCAATATTTCGAAACAGCTTGGTGAATTTTGGGATTTAGAGAACTTAGGAATATATATATAAGCAGAGGTGTGTCATGTGTTTGTGTGTGAGGAAAATATTGATAATGATATAATGTCTGAATTTGAAGCGGGAATTTCATACCAAAATAAGCGGTATAAAGTTAAATTCCCTTGGAAACCTAACATGAAAACATTGTCAGAAAATATTGAAGAAATCGCTAGGAAAAGATTTCTAAAGTTGAGATCACGTTTTAACAATGACAGTTCCTTATTTGAGGGTTACAAATTAGTTATCTTTCTGAGAATATCGCAGAACGCGTTCCATTTGAAGAAGAAAGTCTAAAGCATAATACCTTTTATCTACCACATAGAGCAGTAATACGTAATGATAAAACTACAAGCGAATTGCGAATCGTATTTGATGCGTCGTCACATGTGGAAAGACAGCTATCTTTGAACAATTGCTTACACACAGGGCTAAATTTTATACCTAACCTATATTTCTTCTATTAATCAAATTTAGAATGAATCCAATTGCATTTGTAGCTGACATAAAAATGGCATTTTTGATGATTGGGATAGACGAAAGTAAAAGGGATTTTACAAGATTTTTCTGGGATGAAAATCTAGGAATTGATTTAGAAAACCAACGGCTTGAGATTTTCCGAATGACTAGGGTTTTATTTGGAGTGAAATCAAGTCCATTTCTCCTTGCAGATACGATAAAGCATCATTTTAAAAAATATGTAGATATTTTTCCTGATACTTTTAACCATCTTAACCAGGCATTGTATGTTGATTTTCTGTGTGGAAATGTCAGTGTCCAAGCAGCCTTGACAATCTGTACAGAAAGTAAACAAATTTTGGAAGATGCAAGTATGCGAAAATGGAGGACCAACTCTTCCGAGCTAAATCAAAGGCTAAAAAATTTAAATTTTGAAATAGATGAACATAAAGAGTTATTGACACGCTTCAGAGGTCTTAGGAGTTGTTGGAATGAGAAAACTTATACATTTTATTTTGATTTCAACGATTTAGAAGCATTTCTTTCATTTCGTGGAATAAATGGTGTAATGAGATTCATTATTTAAGAGAGATACTACTCAATACTACTTTCAAAACACTTTGCCTTCAAATTCAACCACCATTTAGTTTCATTGCTTTTCAGATGCTTCCAAAAAGGCATATGCAACTGTTGCTTATTTACGCATAGAACTGAAGGATGGAAATATTATTTCTAGTTTTGTAGCATCAAAGAGTCGGGTAGCTCCATTAAAAACTCTTTCGATCCTTAGATTGGAGCTTATGGGCGCACTTTTATCAGCAAGGTTAAGCGACAAAATTGCAACTGCACTCACACTGCCTGTGAGTCGATTTTACTGGACTGATTCATCTATAACATGTTACTGGATCAAGGGGGATTTTAATAGACAAAAGGTGTTTGTAAAAAATAGAATTAAAGAAATACAAAAACTAAGTGATCCCAATAAATGGCGTTACTGTAAAGGAAAGGATAATCCTGCCGATTTAATAAGTCGGGGTTTTGCCCTTAAATGATCTTAAAAATAACAGAATATGGAGGCCTGGTCCCAAGTGGTTGACAATGAAACAAACAGAATGGCCATTATTTTCAGAACCTACAATTAAAATCAAAATAAACATCGATAAATTAGAATTGAAGAAATCAATTAATGTAAATACAGCGGTTGAAAAGAGGCACATTGAAAATAATTTAATCTCTAGATATTCCTCTTTTAGTAAATTAATTAGAATATATATATATATATATATAAGGGCTCTATGTTTAAGATTTATTTATAACTGTAAAGTGAACCCAGTGTTAAGGAAAATAGACTGTATAAGTGCTTCTGAATTTGATCATGTTACGAAGGTTTTAGTAAAGCAAGTACAGTCAACTGAATTTCTAACTGAAATAAAGTGCCTCAAAAACAGGCAACTGATTCCAAAGAGCAGTAAAATATCTTTAAGCGTTTTTTTGGACAAAGATGAAATACTGAGAGTGAGAGGTAGATAGAAACATTCGACACTATCTGAAATCCAAAAACATCAAATGATGTTGCCAAAGGCTCATCATTTCACTGATTTAATAATTGAACACTATCACAAGAAATCTTTACATTCTGGTTGGCAAACCACATTATATTTAATAAGACAGTTTTTTTTTATCCCATCGGGTCAGAACAGTGTAAGAAGAATATTAAATAAATGTATTACGTGTTTTCGCTCTAAAAAACCAGACAATAAACCAGATGATGGGAGATTTACCATGAGACAGAATTGTGCCTTCTAGACCCTTCAAAAAAGTTGGATTAGATTACGCTGGTCCCATAATCACAAAACCAAATTTAAAAGGATCAAGAGTGACTTTAAAATCGTATATTGCCATATATTCATCTGTTTCAGTACAAAAGCCACACATTTAGAAGTTGTTTCTGACTTGACCACAGAAGCCTTCCTTTCATGTCTCCGACGATTTATAGCAAGGAGATCCAAGCCATCCTTCATTTGGAGTGACAATGCAACGAACTTCAAGGGAGCAAGAAACATTCTTAATGATTGGAACGAAGTTTGCAAGTCCAACACAATTCATCTATTCAGCGTGGAAGAGGGAATCGAATGGAGCTTCATTCCCCCCATTTCGGTGGATTGTGGGAAGCAAACATTAAGTCCATGAAACGCATTTTATTGAGGGGAGCGCGAAATCACAGCTATCAAGAACTTTGAAGAATTAACTACGTTGGTTACACAAATCGAAACAGTTTTGAATTCCCGTCCTTTATCGCCACTTTCTTCGGACTCCAATGATTTTAACCCTTTAACTGCGAGACATTTTTTGACAGGACTTTTTCCTGAAACTTATACTGCTTCCGATTCTCTATCCTATCATTCCAGGTGGAAACTCATTCAATCCCTGCGAAATAAGTTCTGGAACCGTTGGAGCACAGAATATCTAACGCATCTTCAGACTCGTGCTAAGTGGAATGTACGTAACCCCAACTTGAGGGTGAATCAGCTCGTTCTTTTAAAGGATCCCAAGCCCTTGGACTAGCCTATGGGTCGTATTCTTCAAGTGTTCTCTGGTAATGATGGTCTTCTGAGAGTAATTAATGTTAAAACCTCATCAGGTATCTTAAAACGAGCCATCACAAAGATAGTACCTTGGCCTATTCCAGATGATCCTGCAGCTGTAGAACAAAACATTTGAACATTTTAGAATTTCTTTGAACTTTAACCTTTATATTATTCTATTTATATATTTGCTTATTTGATTTTTCGGTGTTATTGTGATAACGCATGTTATTTAAGAATTGCTAATTTGATTTTTCAGTATTATTGATAACTCATGTTATTTAAGAATTGCTGATTTGATTTTTTTCAGTATTATTGTGGTAATGCATGTGATTTAAGAATTGCTAATTTTATTTCAGAATTATTGATGATGCATGTGATTTAAGAATTGAATTCATAGGATTTTATTTTTATTATTTCACATTGCATGAATTTTATTTGTACTATTTCACATTGCATGAATTTTATTTGTATTATTTCATATTGCATGAATTTTATTTGTATTATTTCATATTGCATGAATTTTATTTGAATTACTTTGAATTTTAATTATTTTAATGTAAACTCCATAAGCATTTAAGTGGGAAGTAATGGTAGAACCCCCTCAGTATAGAGGGCGCTGCTTGTAAGAACCTGCTTTGTTTACACCAGAGTTCTTCTGTACGTGACCGAGTGCAGAGGCACTCCATATTCCATTAAACTTATTATTTAATCTTACACTTGTCTTCGATGATTTACTGAATTGAAATTGAGTCAAATTACTCTGATGATATGAACATTGATTGATAAAAAACGCATTCTACCACATTTGAACCAATGATTTCTACCACTGATTGATTGAACCACTGATGACCGAAACAGACTCTATGAAGAAAACTATGAAGCCATAAATGTAGCATTTCGCCTTGTCAAAAAGACACAAGGAAGAAAAAGTTCAAAATGCTATTTGTAGATTATCAAACGACAGCAAAACTACAATAACGTGAACAAAATATGACAGTTTTGCTGGAAAATAACGTTCCTGCATTGTTAGCGAAAAGTGTCTGTGATTTATGTCCTTTATTAAGGGCACGCACATATGGAACATTTTCTTTAGTTTTATTGGATTTTTTCTCAAATTATAAAAGAAAAATTGAAAAGTCCTTGAAAGTAGGTAAGTATATTTTCTCTTGATTAAAGTATTCACTGGAATTGTGATTTTTATCGTGTATAGTAAAAATAATTATAAAACAAATTATAGTTTAAAAACAAACTAAAAAACACGCTTTTATAGTGAATCGAACTAAAAAGTAAAAATATAAAAATATATATTATTTAAAAGTAACATATACACAATTTAATACTTATCTTGTTAATTTGTACGGTTTATAATTATGATAGTATTGTAGCTTTAGCTACAAAGTGCATTATATTATTGCATTCAATACATTATTAATTTTTGGGAGGGCGCGATAAAAATTATGATTGAAAATTGGGTCGCCAGTAGTGAACGTTTGAGAACTACTGATCAATACCTTTCAGGTTGAGACGCTGGGTAGGGGACTAGCAAATCTAGCGAGACTACTTCATTCGGATAATTAGTTACAATCGGTACTAAACGACCAGTTAGTAACGCGGTTTTATAATTACAACATTGGCATAAATCACACGTTAAAACATATTGATATATATATTTCCTCATATAGGGAAAGTAACAAGCATCTTTAATTCTCAAATAGGTTTTCTTCTTTCCTAAATGACCAGCCATAGGCTTGTCATGAAATTTGCGCATTATCTCACTCCATAATGATCGCGGAATATACATTCTCAGTTCTCCAAGAGTGGTTGCATACTTCGCGTAAAACAGCAAGCCATCGATTAGCTTGAAATCATGAAACCAATTCACACAGACTGTCGCATTAACCGAGGTGTCATCAAGGTTTTCAAGATAGTATTTATAGATATGATCTAACTCGGGGTACTTTCTTTGCTCCAATATCAATTGCTCTCTGGACGAAAGTACAAAATATGTAATAACTGCACAAGCAATATTTTCACCTACTATACTTTCGACCGAATTACTTGGCAAAACATCCGCCACCACATTTTGAACTCCTGAACGGTGTTCCCATTCAACATTAAACTTGGCTAGCTTGAGTGCCCATCTAATCATTCGACTGGATAAATTTTTACCGTTAGTTAATTTGGTTAAGGCAGCATGATCCGTTATCACTTTTAATGGGAGCGGTTCAAAATAGGTTCGAAATTTATTTAAAGCCCAGATAACCGCTAAACACTCGCGTTCGTTTACTGTGTAATTTCTCTCAACATTATTGAGCGTGTGCGATGCAAACGCGATGGGTCTCTGATCTTGTGTAAAAACCGCTCCAATCCCAAATGAACTGGCGTCAGTAAACAACTCGAATGTCTCATTAAAATCCGGTAATTTTAGTACCGGTGCTTCGGTAATTTCACGTTTGATAGACTCAAAGGCAACCTGCGTCTTCTCCGACCAAATAAATTTCTTGTTCTTTTTCTTTAATTGATAAAGGGGTTTGCAGAGAGATCTGCGTAACTTTTAATACACTTCTGATACCACTGGGTCATGCCCAAGACTTTCGATATTTTTTTGGCATTCTTCGGGGGGCTCACCTTCTTTAGGTGGGTACGGGTGTCACAATCCCGAGGTACCCTAGTGATCTTTTCCTTTTCCCAAGGGGTTTACTAACTTTGGTAAACACGGGTGTCACGACCCCGGGGTACCCCAGTGATCCTTCTCTATTTTCGACCCTCCATCTTGTCATCCAATTTCTCCTTTTCTTCTTTTCCCGTCCAGACCACAGACCTGTGAATGTTTGGCGCAGTATAGCCAAAACTGGCTATTGCGCCATAAAACACCAAACTCACTCGGGGTTTCATCTCTACTATTGCCTTAACTTTAGATTCATCCTTGGTAATGCCATCTTTGCTAATTACCAGACTCAAATATTTTAATTTCTGGCAACCAAAATTACACTTCTCCTTGTTCAAAGTCATCCCTGCTTTCTGCAACAAATTAAACACTTCCCTTAAATGCTCAACGTGGTGTGCAAATGATGGAGACGAAATAATGACGTCGTCCATATACAGACTCACATACTTCCCTAATACCGGTTTGAGTATTATGTGGATTGCTTTCTGCAAATTCGAGGCAGCTCCCGAGAGGCCGAAAGGCATGCGCTTAAACGCATAAGGGCCGTTTTTTGTCACGAAAGCCGTTTTAACTACATCACTGGGATTTAGTGCCGACTGGAAGCACCCGGACCACAGGTCTAACGAATTCATTATCGCCGTGTGAGGAATATTGATGATTAAATCCTCACTGAGTAGCAAGGGATATCTAGGGTACCTAGTTTTCGCGTTGTTTTGCGATAATGTACCGCAAATCTATAAACTTCCAGGTTATCCAGAGGAAGTCCGTTATTTTTACGACACAAGACTACAGTAGACGCATAAGGCGACTGAATCGGTATTATTATACCTTCCCTTAACGTCTTGTCAACATGATAATCGATTATCTCCTGTTTTACCCTATCGTACCGATAAGGTCTAACACTACTGGTGGTTTATCGCCAGTTTTTCAATTTCATGATATAATACATGATTGAGCCCCGGTTTACCCGAAAACAGTCCCTTAAAACTATTAAATAACGTTTTCAATTCTCTTTTTTGACTCCTCTAGTTTCGTTTTTGAGAGATCAATTTCTAAATTCCCGTCATAAGTTGGCAACTCTTCAATTTGGGAATCCGGAATCGCTAATGACTTTTTATCGAAATTCAATGTGATGTTTAAGGCGATATGGTACCCTAAAAATCATCAAACTATCGATTTTTTTTTATTGGCTTATATGATGCTTTTAATCTTTCTTAATGTGTCTGCAAAATTTCAGAGTTGTATCTATATTTTTTATTCAGTTATTTATCCATTTTTGCTGCATGTCAGTAGACTAAACAAAGCTGCCACGCCCACTTTTCAGATCGTCTGCTAGAAAAGAGCCTGATAAATAAGGAACTAATTTTTTTTTTTACTCCACGCTGATTAGTGTTTAAACTGAAATGAAATAATTGTTTTGTTTTGATTATATCAGAGTTATTCTACTGCGTTTTCTTTGAAGTTCTGTTTCTACAAATTTAACTATATTTTTGTACTCTGTGTTCTGAAGAGTAAGAAAAGTTGCTTTACGACAAGGAAATTGGTGATTTCTGCAAAAAGTTTAAAAGTTAACATGCCTAGGCCTAAAAAACGTACTAAATCTGCCACAACGAAAGCTTTGAAGAGGTGGTTTTCAGATGCTAAGACAAGTTCAGAAGTTTCTCAAAACACTGAACTTGAGGTGTGCAAAACTTGAAGAACGCAATACTTTTTCTTTTTTGGATGAAAAATATACTGGTATATCCAGATCTCCAACATACGTCATTATTGATAAAAATGCATTAACAAATCTTTTTAAAAATACTCTATGTAATACTTGCAAAAATGCTTCTTTGCGAGTAAACTTTGGAAGAGCCTATGGATTTTGTGAATATATTAAGGCAGTGTTTCTCAAACTGTGGGGCGCGCCCCCTGGGGGGAGCGATAACCCTTCAAGGGGGGCGCGAGCATATCAAAAATAAAAGGTTAAAAAAAATTAATTTACTGGAATAAAAAAAAAAACAAAATACTTTCTGATATAATAAAAAATACAGATTTACATTGATATGATTTATATATATCATCTGGTGAAAAAAGGTCATAAAAAATAAGAGATTCTACTTTGAACGCTCATTAGCTATCTTTGAGCCTATAGCTAAATGAAAAAAATATTTTCTTTGCTTTGCTGTAATCCTACGATGAGAGATTTTTTATTGCGTTTCTTTTAACTTAAAATATTACTTTTTCTGGCTTTCGAACTTACTGTTATGGTTACCTGCATCCCTTTCTTTTAGGGAAGTTGTAAATTATATAATTCTGTTGCGCTTTTTTTTTCACAATGTGAAACAGTTTTTTGATACATGGATAAGCATATTGAGCACTTTGAAGGATTAATTGGTCAAGATTTATTTTTTATGAGTATACTGAAACATATAATACAAAAATCGTTAATTCTGGGAAAACTGTTTATTTGTTACCAATGACCTTGACAGAAAATCCTCTAATATGACAGTTTTAATGGGAGCAAAAATGAATTGATAACATTTTCCCCTTTTTTGGGAGTGGCAAACTTTTTTTTAGAATCTTAAGGTATTTGTTTAACCGAGTTCCTGGAGACCACTATTTTTAAAAAAATTTTTTCTTGAACATGCTGCATTTTCCCCCTTGAATAACTTAGGGGTTTTTAATTGTGATGTTGACATAAAAGGTTTATAAATGTAAATGAGCAGAATAAAAAAAAAATTGGTCATCTGTGACTCTTGAAAGGAAATTGAAGTTATCAAAAAAAGGGAAACACTTTAAATAATAAAATTTAATCATGTTGAAATTTTGAGAAAAGCAATAAACATGAAACGAAAGGAAAATTTTCAAAGCTAGATTAAGAGCTTTACAAGAAAATATGAAGCCATAACTTACCGCAAAATGCACTTCCCCCTTCAAAAAAAACACAAGCAAAAAAAAAGTTCAACGGGATATTTGTCGATCATAAAAAGATATTAAAATTACAAAACATGAAAAAAATGTGACATTTTTGCTTGCAAATAGTTTTCATGTAATGTTAAAAAGTGTCTGTGATTTTGTCCTTTATTGGTCACGAAAATTTGGAACAATTTTTTCATTTTTTATTGGATATTTTCTCAAATTATGAAAGACAAATAGAAAAACCCTTTTAAAAGGTAAGTATATTTTCTAGTTAAAAATTCACTAAATTGTATTTTTTTTTGTATATTGAAAATAATTATAAAAAAAAAAGTTGGGGGCATCACCCCCGGACCATTAACGTTAGTATCAAAAAGTGCAAACCGATCCCGGGTTTTTGCTTTAAATATTAAAAATAACACAATTGTTATTCATTAGAATTTTATATTCTTTTTTTTTATTAACATTTATTCTAAATGCTAATTTCTGCGAGGTTTAAAAAATTACAGTTCATTAAAAACCGTTTATAATATGGTTTTCATTTCAAAAAATTTTTACATTTTTGTATACATTGTCATGCACTTGGTTTTACTCTCCTTACAATTAAGCTATTATATCAAAAATAATATATTATCTTTTTTTAAAAAAAAAAACTCGTTTATATAAGAGTGTGTATTCAGCCAGTATAAGAACAAGTTTAATAATTATCAGTGATTTCCATGGGCTTGGTCTTGCAGAGCAAAGTTTTTCAAAGGAAGGCAAAAAATTGAAATTGACACTAAAAAGTTATTTTTTGATATTTAGCTCAGTTTATATTTTGTTTCAAAGTAGCCACCCAAAAAATGATTCACAAAGATATGCTGTTAAAAAAGATAATAGTATACGAAAAAGTTTTTTTTTTCAGTGCAGAAAATTCGCATCCACCTCATCCCGAATTCAAAGAGTGATTTATTACAAAAAATTTCCCTTTAATTTCGTCACTGGGTGTGAAATTTTTGAAGACTTTTTTTCGGCAGTTGAGAGCCCTTCTGAAGTATTTTAAAATGGATCCCCCAACCCCAATTTTTTAAAAATTTTCCCTCGTCTGTGTAAATTTTTTTGATGCTTTATTATCGTCGAATGCTCGCGATTTAAAAATATTCTTAATTTGTTTTTTAAACCCCCGCCGAAATACTTATATGAATTATATAATTATAGAATTATGAAATGTACATTCAAGAAAAGATTCGGTAGCAATCGATTCGGGCCAAGACTGACTAGAATTGTAAAAGTACAGCATTTTTACATGTTTTGTGCAGACGTTGTTATTGCCTAACTCCCTTAGTTCGGGGATGCCAGATGTAATGGGTATGATAAAACAAATTGATTAGGCTATTATTTATAAATAATTTGTACTTTTAGAAATGGATCTTGGGGAAATAAATTTTTAATTAAATATTATTTCTCATTCTGTTTCAATTTAAAAATTAGAAAAAAATAAAATAATTAACCATTACTTAAAAGTAATTTAAAAATATTATTACTTAAGAGTAAATTTTATAAAAATTTAATACTTATCTTATTAATACGAATTAAGAAAAAGTTTAATAAGTATTAGGATTCCGAACTTTCTTGCAGAGCATTTTTTTTAGAAATTGACCCTCTGATTTTTTTCTATTTTATGATATCTATATTTTGTCTTCTAAAGCCACCGCATTTTGCAATATTTTCCCAAATTTAAAAAAATCAGAGAAAGGAAAACAACATAATAATTTTATCCTATTACTTAATTTTTTTGTTAAAAAGTAAATATAAAAATTTAATATTTATGTTATTAATTTGTACGGTTTTAATTAAGATCGTGTATTTTAGCTTTAGCGTCAAAGGGATTTTATTGCATTCAGTAATTTTTTAAATGTATAAGGGGGCGAAAAAAATTGTGATTGGGGGGGGCCCCAGTATTGAAAGTTTGAGAAACACTGTATTAAGGCTTTTAAAATTTAGGGAAAAAAAGAGTATGAATATTTTTTACATGTTGTTTATTATAATAGTATAGAACTGTGCATGAAATAAACTCTAAAATTGTGTGAAATTTTTTTTAAAAATTGTTAAGATAATTTTTTGTATTGACCTTTTTTTTTTCATATATTCATTATACAAGTATATTTTTTTATTCTTGTAAATTTTTAAAAAATTGTCGAAAGCGGTTTGAAACAAACTAATTAACATTACAAAAAAGTTTCAGATTTTGGAAAAATTTTTTTTATCATGCTATTTAAGAAATAAAAAACTTTAAACTCATTTTTCTCCATGTTGAATTTTTTGTACTTTCCCTGTTTTAAAAAAACCCTAAGGCTTTTTTGATAATTGAAGAAAGGGGTTTGAGAGAAATTTTTTATACATGTTCTGAAATGTATGTTTTGAAAACTGTGCATTGAATTGCTCTAACATGTTTAGTATTTTTCAAAAAATTTCAAAATCAAAATTAATGTTTTTTTGAGAATTTTTTTAAGTTTAACTATAAAAAAAATTTAAAAAAAATTAAAAAGCAGTAGCAGAAAAACCATGCACAGTTTTTTTGTAGTATAATAAGGTGCTTGGAAAAAAAAATTTTTAAAAAAAAAGAAACATATTTAAAAAAAAGCCTTAGGGTTTAAAATGTTTAAAAAAAAATTTAAAAAATTTAAATTTTACAAACATTTCCAACAAATTAAAATTTTTGTATGGAATTATTATTAAATATTAACCTTTATAAAATACAATTAAAACCAAATATCAAATATTAAAAAAAAAAAAAAATTTTAAAAGAGGTACCATATCGCCTTAAACCCCCCTTTTAAAAAACGACACCTAAAAAAACAAGGATATTCTAAATCCGGGGGAATATATCAAAATTCCATTTTTTCGTAAATTACCGAATTCTAATTTCAATTCTACCACCCTCTTTTTTCAATGGGGACCTTGGGCCCTCACGTCATTAAAATTTTTTCGCTTTTTTTGCACTAAAAAACACAAGCGTCGAGTTATGACCTTTTTGCAGTATAAACATTTGCCGCCTCTAAGTTCTGCTTTCCCCAGAACAGTGGAAAATGATTGTGGTCGGGACTGTTCTCTGTTCGGGGGTGGCTTCTTGCGTTCTCCAGCGAAATGGGAGCTTTTATTTTTTGTTCTGTCTTGCGGTGGAGGGGAATAATGTCATGGTTTATGATTGTTTATTTGAGAGGGGCTCGTTCATGACTTCGGATTTCCAAGTTCAAGAACGGCAAAGGAGCGATCAGGTCAAACCCTTCATCTTTTTGAGAATGGTTGAATTCCAAAACGAGATCTGAGGGCATTTATTTCAATAGAATTGGGTTTTTTTGGTAGGATTCTCCTTAACCCCAAACCTTCAAGACCCCTTTTTTGTGTTTCCTCTTATCTACAAATTTTTTAAGCCCCCAATATCAGTGGATTTTATAACAGGTGTTTAAAATTTTAAAAAATTGCTCAAGTGAGCGAATTTAAAATGTTTTTTTTTCCAAATCTATCTTTTTTAAAACACTCACTTCCAAAAATTAAGCACGGGGAGGAAAATGCAATTTCCGGAAACCAATCAGAATTGTAGATGATACCCCTGCTGGGGTAGATGGAAGTATGCAAATATGTTAGGTAACGCCAATGTGCTTTCATGTCAAGAAAAAGCAAAAAACGTCTTAAAAGGGCCAGCTTTTGAAGGGTTCAGAAGTTATTTATGCTATATATAGGGTGTTTAAAATTTTGTACAATTTTTTTTCGGCATACGTTTTCTATGACCCCCAGAAAAGAATGAAAGATTCTGAGCGCTGGGGTGCTGGGGGGCCTTTGAAGAGGACAGTCGATAAAGATGCTCTTTTTTTCCCGGCCCATCATTTGTAATTTCATTTTTTAAAAACTATTCCAAACGCCCGGTTTTTCAAAGGGCCCCGAGGTGGTCGCCCAAGGGTTACAACCCCCGGGAAAAAATCGATATAGCTTTTTTGCCGAGGAACGGAGCGACCCCCCCACGTGTACATCTATGGTTACAGCGCCCAGGGGCTATATCTGCAGCCGTACGCCGAAGATTACATATGAATGGACTGTATGAGTTACCTCGAGTTTGTGTTCCTTATCCTCCAAATCAAGAGGGGCACGATTGGTGGTGCGAGAACATAAGATTGTGTCTGACTGGGGGGAAGTCAGCTTACTGATGAGTCAAAATTTTCTCGGGGATGCAATATAAGGATATGGGATAAACGGAAACCCCCGTCGCCCCCATCAGAAATCCCCCATTTCCGAGGCGGAAGATTATGGCGTGGGCAGGATTTCATTGGGAAAGCACCGACCTGAAAAATCTTTTAAAAAGGAGTTCGGACGGCTGTCCGGTATCAAATAAGTCCTAAAACCCCTTTGGTTGTACGCTGCAGCAGTTGGCCCTTTTTTGTTTTAAGGACGATAACGCACGCCCCCAAGAGCTGACATCGTCGATGCCCACCGGAATGAAGGATTGGCGGGGCGGCCGCATATTCCCCCCGACCAACCCCCTTTGAAAATTTTTGGGGTTTTCCGGCCGTGTGTATCTTCACTTTCCCCCACCTCCAGCCACCTTATTGAGCTGGAAACGCTCTACAAGAAGAAGGCAATTTTAGGTCTGGGTGGTTCCCCCCTTTAATTGAAAGCATGGTTAAAAGGGTTAAATTTTGCTACAATGAGGGGATCACATACCCTTTTAAATGCCCTTTTTTTTTCATTTTATGCTGTTTATTTTCACTTTTTATACATAATTCTGTTTAAGTCCCCAGTATGACATTATCTGAAAAACCTTACAAAAATTTAATATTTTTTATTTCTGTATATAATTATTGATTTTGTTTTATATAATATATGACTTTACCCAAATTTTGTGTCAATCAAAGCAGCATTTGTTTTTTTTGCGTTTTTACATCTTCGTGTTTAACTTTTAAGGAGTGTAGATCAAGAGCCCCAAAATTATCATCAGAAAGGGAAATCCATTAATGCAAGAAAACACTTTTTAACCCAAAGGTTTAAAAAAATTTAAATTTATCAACTTTGAGTCTATTGTTCTATGAATAAAAAATAAATTATAAAATCTAACCCCCCATCGAATAATTTCCAAAAAATTTTTTTAAAATGCAATTTAGGTAAATTTTAATTTTATACATTCAAATTTATTGGGAACAATAACTTGGGATATTTCGGGAAAATGTATCAACCTGGATAAGTCGGTTTATTTCCCAATTTTTTAAAAAGCTTCGTTTTAAAATATAATCTTCTTTTTAAATTTCTTCCAAAGCTTCCCAAATCTTAAGTAATAGTGTCAACACAAAAGACAAACGATCTTCAATTAATGTATTTAATAAACTTAAGTTACTTTTTTTTATCATTTAATTGCTAAAAAAATTTTTCCCAAACTGATCAACAGGTTCATTTTTCATTGTTGATTTTTCCCTTTCCCCAATTTTTATTTAAAAATTTTTGCCCAAAGAAGAACGTCCCGAAATTCCCTTTTTTAAATTTTGGGAAAGTTTTTCGGGAATTTTAATCTTCTATTCGGAAAATTCAGTTTCAATAAAAATTCGGTTTTACCTGAATTCACTATATCGACGATGATTTTTTTCTACTTTTTTGGGGAGGCTCCAAATGTTCGCAGTATAAACCGATTGCAGGCCGTTGCACCAAATTTTTTGGCCATCAGTGGTAGAAATTATTTTTAAAAATGTGGTAGAATGCTTTTTTATCAATAAAAAAATTCATTTCATCAAAGTAATTAGACTCAACCCCCAATTCAGTAAATCATCAAGACAAATGTAACATTAAATAAAATTTTAAATTGGAATATGAAGTGCCCTGCCCCTCGGTCACGTACATAAGATATCGGGGTGAAAAACAAAGCAGGTTTTACAAGCAGCCCCCTCTATACTGGGGGGAGGGTTCACCAGAGTCTTTATGCAGCATTTGAAAATTTCAATTTCCCAACTGAATCGTTTCAGGGCTATCACTTTCTCTTTTATTTCCCCATCTTGATTAATATGCATTATTTCAGCAATTTTTCCCAATTGCTTGATCATTTTCCCTTCCCCTTCAATGAGATCACAAATGCCTTTTTTTTTTATATTCTTCATTTACATTTTATAAACCAATAATAAGTCGGAAAAACAGCAATCAAAACAACAAAATTGTTCATGGGGGGGAAAATGTAGCATGTTCATACAAAAAAAATTTTTGAACAAAAAATGGTCACGTAGGGAACTTGATCAAAACAAGTACCTTGATTGTAAAAAAAAAAATTTTTCCCTCTCAAAAAGTTTATATTTGGACAAATTTTTTAGTTCCCAAATTTAAAATTGTCTAATAGGACGATATTTAAAGGGCACTGTTTAAAGAATAAACAGTTTTTCCCAGACTTAACGATTTCTTAGGGGGGGCGACTCTCCGGCCCCCCCAATATTTCCATGTTAAAAGTGTATTCAATATAAAAATATCGATGTCAGTTCAAAAAAATAATTGTAAAACTTTTTTCATTATGCATTATATTTTTTCAGAATTTTAAAAAATACATTTTGGGCCCCAAAAAAAATTTTCGTGTCAATATTTTTATCCATATATCAAAACCATTAAATGGAAAAAAGTAACAAAAAATATTAACAATTTTTAAAAAAAAGGAGGAGTGAAACATACAGTTTTTAAAGGGCAAATATATTTTTGATAACGTAGTTTTTTTGGGTTTAAAAAGAAACGTAAAAAAAAAACTCTCATCTGAATTACAGCAAAGCAAAAAAATGTCTTTTATTTGATTATAGGATCAAAGATAGCAAGGGGCATTTGAAGGGGAATTTTTTTTTTTGATGATCACCGATGATATATATAAAATTAAAATAGTAAATGTCATTTTTAATATGTCAGAAAGCACATTTTTTTTATTTATTTCAAAAATTTTTTTTTTAAACCCTTTTTATTTTCAATATGCCCCCCATTGGGGGGGCCCCCACATTTGAAAAACTCGGGTATAGATATTTTAGTAATAACCAACCACTTTACGAAGTGATCCCCCAAAAAGGCTTTAAAAATTATTGCAAATAACCTGTTTGAGAATTATATATCGCCCTATGGAGCTCCTGTAAACTGAATAAGTCGTGAAACACAGTGATCCGACTGAATAAGTCGTGATCCGTTATTACTAATCATTTTTGATTAGTGATAACGGTCCCCAATCTGTATCCGAAGTTTTTGAGCATTTAAGTAATAGATTGGGCATAAATCAGGTTAAAACAGTCGCGTATAGACCACAGTCGAACAGAACAGGAAGAGTTAATCGTGATCTTTTGCAAATGATTGCTAGTTTTGTAAATCACAATCATGAGACTTGGGACCATTTCCTGAAGGAGTTCGCCTACTCTTTGAGAACGGCAGTTCATGAAACTACAGGGAAAACGAGAGCAATTATTTTGGGCAGAAAGTTTATTACCCCGTTTCAAAAGCTGGTAATGGTGACAGATGGTGCAGAATTTGTGGTGGGCAATATTGAGAAATTATTTAAGGAAGCTTGGCAGAATACTAGAAATAAACACGAAAAGTGGGTGAAGTACTACAACAGAAGGAGACGCGAACTTAACATTAAGGTTAATGATTTAGTACTTATTCAAACGCATCCCTTAAGTTCTGCCAGCAAAAACATAGTAGCTGAATTTAAAACAAAGTTTGAGGGTCCTTATAGAGTCTTGAGTGTTCAAAAGAATAATGTTGCAATTTAGAAGACGGGTAGAAGAACTGTTAATGTAGAGCAGGTGCGAATTTACCATCAGAGAAAGTGATGAGGGTGTGGTGGACGTAGATAGTTCAGTTGGCAGCGTATCAGAATATCAGTTGAATAGTTCGGAGTTTAGTAGACCTAGGTTAAAACGGTCTCAGGGCTTTAGGAGCAGTGAGTCTAGTGAAAAACAGGTAGAAAAGACAACTGTAGCTGGGAATAAAAGTGGTAGGAGAGAGCAATGGTCATGCAAACGCAAGCAAACTAGTGGTCCGAATGAGTCATCGCTAGGTTTAAGACAGCATGCGCACAAGAAACGACCACCGGAAGTGAGGAAATTCAAAAAAGAGGCGTCCCTTTATCATTATGGTATAACCAAAACAGGAAAAAAAGACAGCCTGACCATAAGAGAGGGTTGCCGTCATCCATCTCATCGAACCAACTAGCTAGAAAAAGGAACAGGAGGACGGAGGAGAACAACGAACAGGTCCTAGCCAGAGGTTCCGGACCCGGTCCAGCTGAGGAAAGGCCACTCCAGTCAAGCCGGATACAGCCCTTACAATCTGAGGAGTAGATGAGAACAGACCAGGGGAAAGCCGGTTCCCGATCTTCAGACAGAACAGTACAAGCCTAGGAGGGACCAGTCTGGTCCAGAAGAGACCAGTCAAAGAGATCAAGTCCCTACAACCTGAGGGTCGTCATCAATCCAGACAAGGTGGTCAGGATCCAGAGAGTCTAGCAAGCAGAAGGTCCTCTTCTTTGGAAGTCCACATTGGAGATATAGCAGAAAGACGATGAAAGAGCTTTAGCCGGGGGTTGTATTTTTCTATTTATTTTTACTGACAGGCAGTCAGGTGAATTTTTGCAAGCAAGTCTTGTTATGTTGAAAAATTTTATACTACATTGCGGTGCATTTTCTGGTTGTTTGAAAAATGAACTTTTGTATGCGTAAATTCATTCCAAAGTGAGGAAAGCAATTGTGTTTACTACATTTTGAGACTTAGCTGTGGTGCGAAAATTCCTTTTATTGTTTATTAATGAATGTTTTGAAATTGTATATAATTATGTATGTATTCATGTATATATATTAGTATGTATCTGGTTTTTGGACGCGGCGAAGTTAGGAAATTAACCATAATACTAATAGTGCTGCGCGATTGGAACGGGAGTTTTGGAAAAACCAGATGTGTTTATATATTTAAAATGATTGACATTTTAACTAAGTTTGAATGTTCAATATTGTTTATGTATATATGTAGTGTGTTGGTAAAATTCTTTTTTGTACGTCCACTGATCCAGTTCTCATTTCAGGGTGGCTGATATTTTGAAGCTTTGTGTCTTGAAGATTAAGGATTGTGCAACAGAAATGTATGTTAAAACTTTTAAGTTTATTTTAGTATCTACGTGTTGTGTGTACGACCGGGTTTTTTCCTCCCTCTCGAGATTTTTCCTTAGTTCTCTCCCAAATGGGGTTCACCCTAGTAATTGAATGTCTTACGAGTAATAGAAACATAAAATTTTGGCTAGTAGTTTTTGCGTGTAGCGTTTTGACATGAAGTGAGTTAGAGCTAAATTCGAGTTTGAGATTTTTGGTAGTTTAAATGCAAACTTTTTTCAACATAATTTCTATCGAGTCATTAAGACTCAAATAAATCACGTTTTCTCGGAGGGGTTGGGACGAATCTATACGCGTCCTTAAATTAATCCTCTTGGGGAATCTTTCGGCTAGCATTCGCGTTTAATTCACAGCCATCCCTCTCAAGAAGAAAGCGTAATATTCAGATTAGTTCGACTATATAAAGTCAGAGTTTCGTAATTATACAGAAGAATGTAGGAAAAGCAGCTATATGCAGGTAAGATTGAATAAAGTTTACTTTCGCATGTAAAGATTAAGAGTGGTGTTCTGCCACCGATATACGGTGTATATTGTTTGATACTATTATTCTAAGATATTACAAAGAATTTTTTATTGATTTATATTTACTGCAGTATCCTTATTAATTTCAGACGATTTTTTTCACAAACTTAAACATTTCCATGCTTCCCGTTGTCTAGATTTCAGTTTTAGTCTTCTGTCATTTATTCATAAATGGATATTTCAAATATTATTGGTGAGTACTATAAGATCTTTTATTAAAAGAATATTGTGGCTCCGCTTTCAATTTTATGGACTAAAAAGATTACCGAATTCGCCCTTTCTGACTTTGTTTTCTAATAATTTTTTTTTAAAAAAAAATCCTGTTTTGGATTGAGAATTTGCTTATTTTGGCCATCATGAAATGTGATACACATGATAGCAAAATGAAAATAGTTTATAGACAGGTTAAATAATTTGACGGCTGTATGTTTTATTGCAGATGTTTACAATGCAAATTTGCATGGCCCCGATAGTAAATCTATCAGAAATAATTCTTTTTTCACTGGTAGCAAATTGTAATTTTACTTCAACTTTATTTTTAATTAATGCATTTTTAAACGTTCCTTGGTCAGTAAAATTCACAATTAAAACTTGGAATTTTTGTATATATTGAAAATTATTCGAATTATATTTTCAATATATTCAAACCCCTCGAATTTATTAATAACATATTTCAAGAATCAGATTCCTAACACATTTCACCCTTAATCTTTTTGATAGTGATTTCTTTTTTTTTGGCTTGAATTTTTTTAGTTTTTAACACTTATTGCTTTTTCTTCTGCTTCTTTTCCCTGCATTTCTAAATACCTTGTGTTTTATTTCTTTAAATCCTGGTGCTCATATTTTCTAACTGGTTTTCTATAATAACAGTACTTACATTTTTGCTTCTCTTAAAATTAATGTAATTTCTCTTTTGTCAGGAATAAGCTATTCTATTTAATTATTTCCATGTTGAGTTCTTAGTGTGAGATTTGAGATTCTTGGATTGAAAACTATTGGATGCTAAAATTTTATTTGCAGCGATTTCAAAGCCGCGCCTAAAAGACGTTTGGCACATAGTGTATTGACAATGATTGATTGAATATTAACGTCACACTGTTCAGCTACACGAGGGAAGGACGTTTCAGCTCTCGACAGATTTTACGTGCATCGCTGCCCTACACGGCGGGTCTTTAGTGGTGCTGGGCTCGAACTCGTGACAAGGCAAGCCACGATCCGATACCTATACCACTCGGCTACCACGGCCACAGTGTACTGACAAATTAGCTCCCCTATACGTATATATACATATTGTTCCAATGTGTAGTATTTTTTGAACAGTTTTATAAATGTGAACTTCAGCAAGACCTGGTGACCATTGTAGCTTAGTGGTCAAGGTAACGGACTGGCGTGTCATGAATTCGAGCCTAGTGCTGCTGAAGACCTACCCTGCCGTATATTCGATGCACGTTAAATCTGTCGACAGCTCAAACGCTCTCCTGCTGGTGTAGTGTGGTAGTTAGGAGAGGATTGGTACCAGCACAAGTGTCATCCTCGTCACCTGACCATGGTTCAAAATTATGAGGTCCATCACTCAAAGCCCTTGTGTGTAACTGAACAGTGCCACGTTAAAACTCTCTCACTCAGCAAGTCATGCCTTCATGTGTACTAGTTAAAAAATTGTATTTTTTAAAAACCTTTAACCGTGTTTCTTAATTATGAATGCTTTATTTTTAATTTGCATTAATTTCACACATTTCCACTTATAAACTAAATCTTCATTTTTAAAATATATTTCCATTTATAATTTATTTTAAATTTTGCACAGTTTTGAATTTTTCTCTCTTTTTTTTAAATATTTTATGGATAAAAAATAATCTACAAATTTCATGCGTTTTGAACGTCCTGCCAAAGACCATTTGATTCACATCGTAATCTTTGTCGTTATATTCAAAACTATCATACAGGGGGAGCATAACACTACATATGTTAAGCTAAATTTTGTATATGTTGTTTAGAAAACTATATAATTACGAACAACATTTGCAGAGATTTTACTCTAATAAGGAAACTTAAGATTCCTCTCAGAACCAGCTATATAAATTCTTCAGTATGATTTAGATGACTTATGTATTCTAACACATAATTTATTTGAAACACTGTTTGAAAGGCATTTTCACTTCTATTTAGTAAGACATGCTATTGATTTGATAAAAATAAAAAAAAATCTGTTTAATTATATTTTCGTTTACACATTAGAACTTCCTATATTTAAAATGATTTGATGTATATTACATTAAAACATAGGCTATGGTGTACAAATAAAGATGGAGTTGACAATAATATTGATTATAGATAGTTTATAAAAAAATTCAATAAAAAAAAATAACTCTTATGGTGGCATGTTTCAAAAATTACACTTACATATATATAATTTTTTGGTCTTTTTTTTAATGTCTGATATGTATGTGTACAATTTCCAAAATAAATATTTCAAAAATATGATTTGGTTGGTTTTTCTCGTTTACAGTAAATTAATAAATAAAAAAAAAAAAATGCTGTATACTATAAGTAAAGTACCTAGATTATGGTTCTACAGATGTTATTTTTTCTTCTAAATGGACACTGAAAACTTCTCTAAAAACCCAATCTAGTTAGTTAAAAACTTGTGCATTTTAAATGTTTTGTTAATGTAAAAATCTACTGTTTTTTTTATTTTGCATTCTTTTAAGAACTAAACTTTTTAGATATTTTAATTTTTGATTTAAAAAAAAACATGAACTTAAAAAAACTACAATATTTGTTTTCTTTGGTGATAGGAGAGTATAAAATCAGTTGGTATAAAAGTGAGCTTGATTTGTAACATATATTACAATGCATTTTATTTCCATCTGGATGGATTAAAAGGAAGTCCCAGTAGCTCCGTTAATCAGTGTTGAGAGCAGAGGTTGTGTATGTATCGATTTAAACAAAACAATTGATAAAAAAATACTTACTCACTGTGGAAGTGAGTCGGGTTTCTAAGTTGTTGTTTTTTCATGTTACATAATATATAAAGAAACTATTCCTTTCTTACCTTGTTATTTAGAAATTTTTACTATGAAAAATCTGTTATTCATCATAATGTTTCCAAGATGCTTCTTAATGAATAATGTTTCCAAGATATTTCTTATTGAAAGACTGATTTTAAATAAAAGTTAGTTTTCTGCTTGTATAGGATTTTAAAGAAACAATATATTGCTTCACAACAGCATTGGCAACATTATATACAACGAAGTACATGGTTGCTAATGCAGCACGTACGAGACATGCGAAATCGGATCTGCCCCCCAACTTGGCGAATTATCTGGAACGTCGGCACTTTTGCGGTGATACGCAAGTACCTTTTTGTTACACAGTAAATGCAAAAAGAATTTGGATTTTCGAAGTTAAGTGGTAAAAACTTCATAAAATGTAAATTAAACAATATATAAGATGGAAAAAATTAAATTTATAACTTAGGTATAACATATTTAGATCCCTTTAAATTTGAGTTGATATATATTTTTATGTTAAAAATTCGTATTAGATACAACAGTATCGAAAATAAATACCATACATACTCATATTTGACCCAGCAAAAATTTAATGAGTGCATAACATACACATTTTGTTGTTGCCTTCTCAAATTTGATCCAGTAACAGGTTCAAAAATGAGTATGTGCGATTCTCAAATTTGAGTATGTTTGCATCAGAGCTATTTTGAGTATGTGAAGGATTCAAAAGTGAGTATTTTGTACTCAATTCTGAATACCCGTTTCTCGCATTGTACAGCTCGTCTTGTGAAGAACTTCCTTGAAGTTTAAGCAATACAGTGTACAGGGTAGTCAGCATATTTTCCTGACCTAAATCTTATTCAGCAAGCTTGAGACTCATTCAGCAAGATTACAGCCTTCACTTACGAACCAGGACATGGAGATTGCACTCCTTGAACAGTATGTCTCAAAGTCTCACTGATAATTTCATCACATCCATGCTAAACAGATGAGCAGCAGTCTTAGCAGTTCGAGGGGGACCACACGCCATATTAAACGTCCTGTATCAATTCTAAACAATCAGTTTTTTGTCATATACATTAAACTAAATCATTGGCCTGAAGCATCCTCTCATGTTCTTTATACCATTCCAAAGAATTAAAGTTCCCATACAATTGTATTTTGCTTCTTTCTTTCTGTAATGAGCTTTGTAACACCTGTAATCTCCATTTTATGCCCGTGTATAGCTATCGTGCAACGGTGTTTTCACTTTTTTTGCTTGCTCCCCTAAATTTTTTAGCACACACACATCGTATTAAATAATTCACTAATGGATTAATTAACTAAATTATATGGTGTTAATGAATTAACATAGCCAGTTAATTTCTATTAAATATTTTTCCATTTCATAGAATCTAATTTCTTTTGCACATCAAACCATTTTTCAACCTTAGAAAATAAAAAAATTTCTACAACACTTTTCAGAATCTTGTGAACACAAACGAGGTGTAATTTCCCCATAGTTGTATAAACCCAAGAAATTGCATTAGAAAGAGTGAAATGTATAAAACACCCCCAAAGTTTTTACATATTTAAATTTCCCATATTTTGGAGCCCACAAATACAAAATCTAATAAAAATTTATCAAGTAGTTTAGGGAATGTTAAAAACCAAATCTTACGATAAGAAATTTATCATCACATGGGGTAATAAACATGAAATATATACATATGTATGAATCAGCTTTTCACAAGAACTTATAGTACAAGGCTTTTAAACAATTTCACCAAATATATTCCTAACTAAAGATCGAATTCTAATGAAATTTGTAACAAACTATTGAGATGTATGCGATTCTTCACAAAAAAATTCAATTTCATAGTGGACAAATTCCGTTTTAGAAGTTAACTATGTGAATTAATTATTCTTTTAAGATCATAATTTAGTTATTTTTGAGGCATGAATACTGATACCGGTACAATAAAATTTACAAATGTGATGTATTTTTTATAGCTATAGCTAAGAACAGTTAAATTTTTGAGGAACTAAAATCTGCACCAAAAATCAGAATGGAAAACTTATTTTGAAATTTTTTATTAGGTGAATTTATTGCTAAATATTTTAACCAAATTTTCAGCAATAGATATTTTAATGATGCAGGTGAATATAAGTGAAAAACTTAAATTTAATGTCAGTAGAAAATATATCAAATCAAAATAGTAATTAACCCAGTTGTATACAGAATGAATAAATCGATCACGGTTTATTTCATTCGGATACGATTTTACTAAAAGAGGGGAAGAATGCAGTTTCATAGAATTTAAGCAGATATTTTGTTATAAACACTTTTGAAACTTAACAAGAATGAACACAAGTCACCACACATACTATATATATATATATATATATATATACATGTAAATATTTTTAATCGAAATGTTTTGGATCTCATTAGATGAATCTGAATAAAATTTTATTTACTTATTTATAAAGATTTTCAAAAGATGCAAAAATATTCCAACTTTGTTTTTGTTTGGTAATTGAAATTCCTGGTGTTTATAAGAGTACTTTATTTATTATTAAATCATTAAGATGGTAGATAAAATTCTTATGACACAAAAAATCATCATTCATAGTATAAAATGACAATCTTTGTAATTATGACCTTTTGGATAATCTATATATTTTGAAGATTTGATATTAATCTCAAAAGCTAAATTAATATATATCTAATCAGTATGTTACAGAGATTTAACATAAAGTATACACTAAATTGTTCTCATTGGACAACTTTTTTGAAGAAATAAAATTGTTAATTGATTTGATTCACCACCCTGTGTCATACACTCATTTTTTTTAAAAAAAAGTGTATCCATCAAGACCAGTGATGGGAAAACCTTTTTCAATGTAAACCCTCTCCCCTGAAAAAAAGAAAAAGGCGATATAATAACTGAAGCTACATAATTTTTGCTATGAAATGCAAAAAAAATTATAATATTTTTAGAAAATTCAATAAAACTAATGCTATGAATGAAGCACCGACTACCACTGTGCCCAAAATTTTCCAACTTAACACAGCCAAAAATATATTTTTCTTCAAAATTACTTTTATTTTTCAGCAGTGTAAGTTTATACATTTCTGCCAGCGATCCTTCCACCCTTTTAACCCGTCCAAACAATACATGGAATGTTTCGCTGCAAAATATAATTAACGAAGTTCATAACGTCCTTCTTTGAGAAAAATCTCAGAATGCTTCTTTTAATTTTGAGGGGAAAAAAGTCATTTTGGGCCAGGTTTCGTGAGTAGAACAGGTGGTCAAGCAGTTCCAACCATACATTGTATATTTCTGACAGTGCATTTCACCTTTTCAAGATGATCTATTAAGACAATTCTATGTCCATCCCAGAAAATTGTTGCTGTTACTTTCCCAGCAGAAGGAAAAAATTTTGACTTCTCTTTTTTTGGAGTCGGCCTCCTTTTGCAGTCTGTTATGACTGAATTTTTGCTTCTGAACTGTAATGATGAATTCAGGTTCTATCAACAGTAATTACTCGTCAAAAAACTCCAATTTATTCCACCAACAGAGTGGCACAAATGTTCACTCGGACACATTTTTGATCCAAAGTAAGCAAATGCAGCACCCAATGTTCAGCCAGCATGTGCATCCTTACATTTTGATTCAATATGTGACAGACATGTTCTTTGGACATGCTAATAGCTATCTTTCTAACTTTAAATCGATGGTAGCTCAGCACCATTTGGTGAATTTTAGTGATGTTTTGTCATTGATCGCAGTTTGAGGCCACCCTGCACCACAATCATTGTCACTCAAGCTGGTATGGCTCAGCTGCCCAAAATTTCAGTGGTAAATGATAGTGCAAAGTCACTGTACTCAGCATCCAGTCTCCATACAAATGACAGCTCAACACTCGAATTTGTCCATTATCATAAAAACAGTTGCATCAAATGAATTTTGTTTGAATAACTGTCAAACAAAAAAAAAATGTGTTCAAAATGGCTGATATTTTGGTTGGGATTTGTCAAAAGACACCTAAGCAAGTTCCCTTTTTTGGATTGATTCGTGTAATCCTATTCACATTGCGTTTTTTTTTGGTGTTTAATTTTTTTTAAAGATAGATATGAAATAAAATGCATTTATTTTAATAATTTTATGCATATTAAGACAATCTCTTTTTTTTGTACATGCACTAGTTTTTAAATCCGATTTCTAAACAAATTTTCCCAGTCATATTTTACAAATGCAAAAAATAAAACACATTCCAGAATGAATTGTTTAAAAAAAAATTGAAAAGTTTTATAAAACTGTTTAAAGTTTGTCAATCACTGATCCAGATTAAATTGAAAATGGAAAAAAACGGAGAAGAGCAGAAGTAAAAATATTTTAAAGGACATGTCTCAAATTTTATTTCAAAATGATTACTCTAAAAATACCCATGGAAAAATTATTAGGTGTGTGATTCATGCAAAAAAAAGAGGAAAAAACCAATTAATCTGTAAAATTCACTGGTAATGCACAAATTTGCATTTGTGGATTTTTACTTACTATATTTTATTAAAATTAGAATTATTTTTAAATTAATGCTGTTAGTTCAAAAATGAAACATTACTCATGTTTTGCTATTTTTCCATAAGTAGATTAAAAGTTAATAATTCTACATCCATATACGAAGAATCCTTTCCATTATTATAGTATCAGTAGTGAAAATTTCCTTAACTATAAAAGGCAACTGGATTAAAGAGTTTCAATACCAAAAATCCACGTATGATAAGATCTGCTAAACTCCAAATTTATTTTTTTATATAACTGTGTTTAATACTCATTGTTTTTAATTTTTAGAATTAAACTAATAACTGGTCAAAGAAGATTATTTACAGTTAATAGAAAATTATTTATCAATTGTTTGATATGCTCATATCACGTGGAATGGTTTTATATTTAAACACCAATAGTTAAAACTATTAAGCAGAACTTAATAAAATTTGAAATCTAGGCTTATTTTATTGTAAGAAATCTTACACAAAAGACATATATAAAGAACTTTTTTAAGAGGTTAAACATATTAATTACTTTTAAGATCATAATTTAGTTCCCATTCAGCAATTGACTTTAATGTAACAAGCACGTATTATACCGTCGACCAATTTACAAAATCAAAAGACAGTGCCAAATCAAAAAACATCCCCTAATGCTGTCATTGATTCCAAACAGACGTGAAAACAAATTCCTGTGCATACTCTTTCCATATTAACCCATCGACAAACAAAATGGCAAAGATTTAGAAGAACTTAAATAAAATCCATAACATGAAAGAAACGAAAGATAAAATAACTACATTCTTCAGAGGTCAGAAACCCTGTAACTGCACTTAAAATTGTAGCAAATGAGTTTTCTCTATGTAGATGACACAACATAAATTCACATGCATACAAATCTAAACGCTGTTCGCCATTTTGCTATAACACAATTTTTAGATATTAACCTGTATTTTTGGAAAACCATCACTGCTTTTTCTTCCGTAGAACAGGTCCCAAATTCTAATAATTTTTTACAACAAAATAAATGAAGAATATTACAAATTATAAACAATGTTACATTTTCAAACATACAGCATGTTCAAGATTATTGTGTTTCAGAATGTACAGGAGAGGTACAACATATAAAAATGATTATATTCCAGCATGCGAAGACAAGATTATTATGTTATAACATACGCAGGAATAGTTTTTGACTATTGGCTGCATTTTTGATTTGACAGATTTGATTAAAGATATATGTAAGTACCTTGTTAGATATAAGTTTTGAAGCTATAAGAATTAAAGTTAATATGGATGGTTATTTATTTATCCCCCCCCCCTTTTTTTGACAACAGCAAATAGTTGAAGAGTAAGATTTGAATTTAAGTTTTGAATATTATACAAAACATGACAGTTTTGTTTCAACAACCAAATTACATATTATGAATTAGAATTCTAAGTAGTTGTTTTAAAAAAAATTAAACAATGTAATACAACAGCATATATTTATGAGTACAGTAAATGAATATAATTTGAAAATCGAATAAAATTAAAAGGGGTCACAGACATTAGTAATTATAAATGATAATTTATATACAAAATGGATTTTAAATATTCACATTTCATTTTAAAATAAAACATATTTGACATTTTGTACAAATATGCATGTAGTTGAAGATGATTAAAATGTATGAAAGAATTACAATATGTTGAGAAATATATCTTATTCTAAAAGTTAACAGCATATATAACAATCTCAATTTATATACTTTGCAGCATATTACTTACAAACGTGTATATAGCGTTCAGGGATTTCATTGTATAATGAGATTTTCTAAATAAAGTTGACACCTGTTCTTTTTAGAACTCAGACCATAAAACAGCTTTTCTGTTTTTATCACAACTAAGGAGAACATTTCCACACCAACTCCATGCACAAGCAATGACATTTGAGCTATAAATTAAAAAGAAAACATTAAAAAAGAATTTATAATAAAGCCTGTATAAATTTCAAACAGAAAAAAATGCATTTGTTTCAAAACTGTCTCGATGAATAAAATACACTTTCAAAAATAAGAACAAATTTTTTTTATGTAAAAAAAATTAATGATCACCCATTTAACTCATTAACATATATAGAGAATTCCTTGAAAATTGAACTATAAATATTTTCTCAAGTGAGAGAACTGTTTTAAAATTTCAGAAAGAATGAATATGCAGTTGAGATCAGATATAACATTCAATTAAAAAAAAATACGATAATTTTGGTACATTTACAACATTTTTAATCAACAGGAACAGTATCAATAAGTTTTCATTAAATTAATGTACTTAATTTTTCAATAGTTCTGGTACAAGCTCAAAAGATATTTAGTTTATTAATTTAATTTTTTGAACCCTACTGTCCAGTGATAGGATTCAAATAGTTTTATGACCTAATCACTATCCAAAAATAAATTTATGTATATTTAAATATGAAAAAACTTAATTCAAATCATAGAAGTTTCATTACAAGTACCATTTTAAAAATTGAGAATCAATTTTGCCAAACCCATTTAATCCCAACATTGGTACTGACATTACAAATGGAATCATGTTATAACACAATCTGAATCATCAAAATTATCCACATCTAATTTACCTCTAGAAATTAAATTCAAGTTTTCAAAACAAATACAAAATAATAATAATACTTTAAAAACTAAAATTTAATGTGATCTATTATGAGTTTGAATGTTTAATGTGACCTCACATCTATATTCTGACACACATAATCAATTAAATATTAAGATAAATTATAAACTATTATATACACTTCTTTATCAATATATTTACATTATAAATTATTAATTACAATGAAATAAGAAGACCCCCCTCTTTTAATCACATATTTTTCATTTAATAATGAAAATTTAATAATTACCTATGTTCTCGCAAAACCTTTTTTAATGCTCCTGTTGAAACAACCCAGATATACACGCCTCCGTCTTGAGAACCACAAACGCAAAATTGACCATCTGGGCTAAACTTCGCACGAGTCCAGTCACATCCAATTAAAAAGCCATCAGCACTAAGTAAAATGGAACATATGTAAAATAATCACAAATCTTTATATGATAAATTATATTACTAAATTAATGTGCATTCCATTTTAAGAAGTTAAGAGTAAACAAATATTTTCTAAGACTATTTGATTTCCTTTAAATACAACTTGTCCTCTGCAAATGAGAATCACAAAAGAAAAATTTTGCTTAGACAAATGCTTTGCAGCCATTTTGAGAATCTTTATATAAAGGACATTCACTATCATTTCAGAAGCAATCATGTTCAAAAGAAGTGGGGAGAGCAAGGTGGATGACACATTTTTATTCGTGATCTATATACACCATGTCACAAAAAATAAGCAAAAGACGAAAATGGTAATAAAATAATAATAATTTATTAAAACTCAACGAAATTTTTACAAGATGTTGAACAGAAAAAAGGCAACACTGTGAAAAAAAAGTAGAAAACAACAATAAGTTTTCAAATAAGCAGTTTTAACAACGTTATTAAATTGTACTAAAAAATGTTTAGTTGCAAAACATGGATCAATAGTTTTACAGCCTCGTCTAGAGATGTAGGTTCTACAACGACGATTCACACCTGCAAGCAGATCGTTCGACTGCACTTTGTGGGATCTATGTCCATTCTCGAAGACATTTTGTCAAGTCATTAAGGTTTCGGGAGTGACTGTACAGAGAAGATGGACGTCTCCCGAGAATGTCCCAGACATGCACTATTGGGTTCAAGCCGGACAAACGTGCTGATCATTCAATTCGAAGTACTGTTCAACATTCCGCGTATTGGTTAAGAACGCGAGCTCTATTGTACTATTCCATTATCATCCATAAACAAAGCATCAGGACCCATGGCTGCTAGATAAGAAGGAAAATAGGGCTAAAAAAATTTATGTCTCCATAAATAATTTTATCATTGAAAAAAGACGTGGAGAATAGTAGCACCACCAATCTATATCCCAGCCATAACCATGACAACCAGCACAACTGTAACTGTCTTTCAAAGATATTGTGATCTTGAAGTTCTCAAGATCCGTATCAGTCAGAAATCGTTGTTTATACAAAATCGGAACTCATCAGTGAACAATACATTGAACCATTACTGTGGTTCCCAATGAATATCATCGAGAACCCACCATGAGACTACAACAATGACACCTGAACTGATGGTCGTCTAGAACAGTGCTCCACAACCTTTTTATCGCCGCGGACCGGTCAACATATGTTAATTTTACCGCGGCCCGCTGAAGGGGAGGATGTTGATGGTTTATATTTTAGACTGTTTTGATTTAATAATTTTAATTTAATTGTATTTAATCGTGACTCCTGAATAAAATATAGCTACACCAAAAATGAATATAAAGTGATTTATAACAAGAAATATTAAGTGATTTTCATAAAAAATAGCCCAAACCTAAGAAAAATATACCACAGTAAATAAAAGAGAAATAATTTAATGTTTCTTTTGCGGACCGGTAATATTTGATCCACGGACCGGGGGTTGCGGAACATTGGTCTATAATACAGATGACTTTCATGCGGTGTGGCGGTTTGCTTCTCAGTAATCCCTAAAGGGAAATAAGTGTGAACCTTCCCTAACCGATGGAGGATTCAGGCAGTCTGTAACCAACTTTGGCTGATAACGGAACCCCGAAATCGGTGGGTGTGCCTACCCAAGAAATAGTACTTTTCAATTTATATTTAATTGTTTGTGTGTCGTGTGTGTCATCATAATAAATATTTAAAAAACTGAAAAATAAAGACTGATATCTTGAATATGCGACACAATTTCTGGTGACCCGGACGTGATATTTTATGGAAATTTATGGAATATAAAGTGAACTGTTTTTTTGGAATTGATTGGATAATCCTTTTTCTTAGATCAATTTTTTGGATAAATTACGACTCATAGCGAGGAGCTGAGATTAGAGGTAGGCACATTTTGCTTTATTCAAATTTATTGAACTGTTTAAATTTATAAATGGATCTTGAAAGGTTAAAAGCGAAAAAGAAAATTTTAAGGATGTCTTTTACTAAGCATTTAACGAAAATAGTGACTACTTTAAGTAAGGAAATTTCTGTGGAATTTAATAAAGAGGCAAAATTTGAGGAGCTTTTGAGCTTAAAGTCTCAGCTCGCAGAAAAATTAAATGAGTTGATTAAAGCTGATGACAATATACAATTACAAATTAAAATAAGTGAAATGGCAGCTGACATATCATCGTGTGAAGAATATAAAGATAGAGGTATAGATTTAAAAACTAAACTGCATAGACAAATAGAAATATTATCTGAGAGATGGGAAATTAGGACAAGCGGTCCAAGCACAGTTAATAGGGATACTATTTATTTTAGAAACGAAACTAAAACTGTTAAATTACCTAAGCTAAACATACACACGTTTCAAGGTGATTGTAGTCAATTTCTAGACTTTTAGAATTCTTTTGAAGCTGCGATTCATAACAATGATTCGTTAACTAAAGTTGAAAAAGTTACATATCTAAAAACATATCTAGAGGGAATTGCTTTAAATGCAGTTTCGGGATTTTCGCTGACAGATCAAAATTATGATGCATTGATAAAACTATTAAAGGAAATGTTTGGTCGAACAGATATAGTTATATATTTCATCTTATATGCATAAACTTTTATTAATTGATCCTGTAAAATCATGTTTTAATGTATTAAGTTTAAGAAAAATCTATGATTCAATGGAAATGCAGATTAGATAATTACAATTGTTGGGTGTGGCTACAGGTACATATAGTAATTTATTGTGTCCGGTAATTTCACAAAAGTTGCCCGAAGAATTAAATTTAGATTATAATCGTCAATGTAAAATAGATGAATTATTTGATATCAATGATTTAGTAGAGTTCTTAAGAAAGGAAGTAGAATGTAGAGAAACTTCGTTAATGTTAGCTAACCCTAAAAAAGTTCTAATACAAGAGAATATTCGTTTAACAACAAAATGGGACAAAGTTATCAGTATAGATTTAACTATTCGAATGCAAAAAATAATGATTTTGGTAGAATTAAATGTAGTATAGCCGCTTTGGTCACGCACGTAGATTCGTATCAATATAAACATGAATTCAATCAGAAATTTGTTCCGCGGCAAAAGTTCCATACTTCTTCCGCTGACAGATTTTTAAATAATTGAAGTTGTATATTCGCCCTCAAAATTATATGAGTCATGATTACTCGCTTAGTACTTCTGAAAAGAAAAAAATCATTAATGGCTAAAGGGAAGTGTTTCATTTGTTTTCAGAATCATAAGAAAGTTTTGCAATAATAATTATCAAAAATGTAAAATCTGTGGTTCCTTTTCACAAAACTCATTGATTTGCGAAAATGGGCAGAGAGAAACGGGAATCTTTCAGTGACATCTGTGATGGGGGTTCAGTCACCCTCTGAAGAAAGGGGAAATTCTAGGGATAATGCTACGACATCTCTGGTTCCTCTCTCTGCTAAGGAAAAGAAAAGAAACTGCGCATCCGGTTCGGTTTTATTACAAACATTCTTGGCTTTAGTTAACGCAAAACTGAAAGGAAGTGTTCAGTTGCGCTGTATGTTAGATGGTGGTGCAAAAAAATCTTTTATACAGAGGGAAGTTGTTGAGTTATTGGATTTAAAGGTTGTTGATAAGGAGGCGTTAGTTATTTACACTTTCGGAAGTGAAGCTGCCGAGAAACGCACTTATGATATAGTTGAAGTAATGTTACAAAATGTACAAACTAATAAGCATATTAAAATACAAGCAGTTGTTATTGATTCGATCACTTCAGCCAGAATTCGAATTCCATAGAAGTTCATAAGAAACATCGCGTTGGAAAGGGGAATCGAGTTAGCGGATGATAGTACCTCTGAAAGGATACATGTTTTGATTGATTCGGATTATATTTCAGAAATCTTAGGTGAAAGGAACATTAGAATTAGCAAAAGATTAATTGTGGTGGATATTATTTTTGGATATTTAATACAGGGAAAGAAAGATGAAAATAATTGTAAGGATATATTTGCTAATCATTTAATCATAAAGAATGAGGAGCTCAATTTTGATAGAGTAAGGAATTTGTGGTCATTAGAAACAATTGGGATAAATCCGGATAATGAAGCGCTTCTGCCAGATAAAGAAAATTTGAAATCGTTCAAACAAAAAATACGGTGTATATAAACAAAAGATATGAAACTCGATTGTTGTGGAAGGAAGATGGTAGGGAATTAAAAAGTAATTATGAAATAGCAAAACGTCATTTATTCGGTTTAAGTAAAACGTTTGAGAAAAATGAGGAATTATATTAGAAATATGATGGAATTATAAAGGAACACTTAAAGGATGGTATTATAGAATGGGTGAAGATGAATTTAGATCAACACAGGATATTTTCTTCCACGTCACGCTGCAGTGCGCGAACAAAAGGATAGTACAAAGGTTAGAATAGTTTTCGATGCATCAGCAAAAGGTAAAGGCGTGTTATCATTAAACAATTGTTTAAAGAGCGGACCAAATTTAAAAATCCCGATTTACTTAAAATCATATTATGGTTCAGATTACACAAAATTGCATTTTGTGCAGATATTCAGCGAGCTTTTTTAGCAATAGGAATCGTCGAGGAAGATAGACAATTTTTAAAATTTTTATAGATAAAGAAAGGAAGGCCTAATCTCGATCTCAGCACACATAATGTAGAAACTTTTCACTATATGCAAGTGACGTTTGGTGTCAAATGCAGTCCATTTTTACTTGCCGCTGTCATAAGACTGCATGTAGAAAAATACATTAATAAGTACAAGAAAGCGTGTGAAATGCTCAAGGAACTCTATGTTGACGACCTGATTAATAGTACTTCCGATACAACAGAAGCCCTACAATTGAGTGAAGAAATGATTAACATACTTGGTGAAGTGGGGATGAATCTTTGAAGATGGGCTGCAAATTCCACTACTTTACACAAGGCTTGGAAACGTGCTAATATCGATTGCCAGAAAACATCGGAAGAATCAGGTGTATAATTAAAGATACTTGGAATAATATGGGACAATGTGAATTTCGACATTAGACAATTTGAGAAGTTGAAAAATTTTATGAAGCCTGACATATGTCATTCATACCAAATTCTGAAAAACCACGGGATTCCTGATGAAAGGATCATTCTATTGATGACTGATGAAATTGCTAATAATGGAGAAAATCTGACATCTGGAATAGTTATAAATCATCCTAACGGAAATTATGTTTACAAAGGTGTCCCAAAAGACTACACTGGTGAGGATGTGGCTCCTAAAAATTTCATGGCTGTTTTGAAAGGCGATGAAAAAACATTAGCTGGTGTTGGAAGCAGTAAAGTGCAAAAAAGTGGCCCATGTGATCACGTATTTGTATATTTCGCTGAACAGGTCTGGGGCTCCAGGTCTTATAGCTTTCCCAGAAGACGAACTTTCAGCAGTGGATTTAAATCAAATGATGAATTACATGTATGAAAACAACAAGTACGGAAAAATGGTATTATACATTGAAGTTTGCGAATCTGGATCAATGTTTGAAAATATACTGCCAAACAACATAAATGTTTACACCACAACGGCTGCCAATTCTAAAGAATCCTCTAATACCTGCTACTTTGATGACAAGAGGGACACTTACCTAGGAGACACTTACAGTGTTCAATGGATGGAAGATTCTGATCAGGAAGTGCTAACTACAGAAACTTTTCAAAAGCAATTCAAAATCGTTAAGAAGGAAACAACAGAGAGTCACGTGCAGGAGCTCGGAGATATGAACATTGCCCAATTGCATGTGAGTGAGTTCCAAGGAAGAAAAGATTCAAAGCCAAGCTTTGTACCTAAAGTGGAGAAGGACTCTGTTTGCAGCCGCGAGGCACACATTGAAATAGTCAAGAGGAAATTCATGAAGTCAAACTCAAAAGAGAAACAATCAGTGCTGACGAAAAAATTGAACTAAAAAGACTCTACATGAACATTTGTGAACCAGATGCACAAAATTATTTAAAGGTTAAAAATTAATTAAAAGATATTGTTATCGTGAAAGGTTACTTAATGTTTTTTGGATAAGGGAGTATCTTCTTCAGTTAAAAGGTGCTAATTTAAACAAAAATGTAAATGTAAAAACTCAATTTAATGTAAATAATATAGTATATTTAGGTGAAGAGAAGGTTCCTCGACAATTGTGGGGACTTGGAAGGATCTTTGAGATCAACAAGGGACGAGATAGTAAAGTAAGATCTGCCACCATTAAAGCATCAACAGGTATTATGAAACGTCCTGTACAATTACTATATAATTTTGAAATAGTGAATAATGAGTAAATTTCTTCTTTGATTTATAATATCCTAATTATTATTTTCTTGTGAATTGTATAATTTTTGGTAATTAATTATTTTGAATAATATTTATGCTTTGGAATTCATTGTATTCTTAACCTTGAATTTATTGGATTTGAATTTTGTTTATGTATTGTAGATAGAATTTGTATTGATATATTGTGGATGAATTTCTTCATCAGGGCAGGAGGATGAGGCAGTTTAATCCCTAAAGGGAAATACGTGTGAACCTTCCCAAACCGATGGGGGGATTCAGGCAGTCTGTAACCAACTTTGGCCAATAACGAAACCCCCGAAATCGGTGGGTGTGCCTACCCACAAAATAGTAGTTTTCAATTTACATTTAATTGTTTGTGTGTCATCATAATAAATATTTAAAAAAACTAAAAATAAGGGCTGATATCTTGAATATGCGACATGCGGCCATTTGCACACAGTTTATTGGGATATCACTATTCCTGATGACTTCGCAATGCTCGAAGAAAGTTGCTGGATTGAACTCATCCCATAATGACGAAGTTGTAGACACATAAATATAACTTCCCTGTCTTTCGTGACACTCTATGCTCATTTTGATGGCGATTCCACAAACGGTTGACATTTAAGTCTCGTGAAATCTCCGACAATCGTTCCCCAAAATGGATCCGAACTATTGCCAAACAATGTATGCTTTCACTCAAATGCCATCAACGACACATTTTCAGAAACTCGGAAAAAAATTAACAAACTCCAAACAAACATAGCATCCAAAGCAAATGAAAGAAATAGCAACTGCTGAAAGAAAATGTTTTTATACCTGTCTCATCACTCAGCCCTATATGGTTATGCAAATATTTAAATAAGGAACTGCTTTCGCATTTCACTTTAAGATTTAATTTATAGGCACTTTAAGATACATAGGCCTTTCTTCTTCCTGAGTTAAGCTAAATTCTACTGTTTGTTGCTTATTTTTTAGATATAATTCTAATTAAACCTCGGGGTGGTTTGCTTCCTCCTGAAAAATCATTCTGAAAACGTTTACTTTTCTTTTGCAATCTAATTCAAAAATGCAACAGACTTCATTCCTTTCCCCCTTTTAAAACTTGGGAGGTCGAAAGGGGGCGATTTTATGACTTAGTTCGGCCTCTTTGTTAAGTGAGAACCAGGAGATCACTCGATTACAGCTGTTAAGTTGCCTTGAGCAATCTTGTATGAAAGTTGTAGTTCCACTTGGTTGTTTTCCCGATATGTTCAGTCACAGTAAAATTAAAACAAAATGAAGGGTAAAAAATGAAATAAATGGCATGTTAGAAGTTGAAAAATAATTATATTTTCTTCAAACAAATTTATTTTTCTGCCATTTTTAAAAATTGAAAAAAAAATTTATTTTGGTATTGCAATTTGCACCAGAAAAAAGCCTCCTGTATTCATTTTTGAATAAGAGAGTAAGAAAACACGCTCACTTTCCTGTTTTTAAAAAAAGTAATGAGGTAAAAAGAGTAAAGGCCCTATCTCTTTTTTTAAACAATAAGAGAATAAATGGTACATATGGTGATATACATACGATGATTATATTTATGAAATAAAACCGATCTTTCCCTATTCAATTATATTTTTAATTTAAAATAACATAAAAAAAGGATTTCAATACTTTTAATTTTATTTAAATTTAAATCATATAAATGATATTTTTATGTTAAATGAGTATTTTTCGGAAAAAATCTAAATTTTCATTCCTAGTGCTCTCTTTTTCGAACTTCTTGTATTAAATAAAAACATGTTCTCTACATCGGCATTTGTGATGGTCATAACACACATTCAGTCAATTTTTAATTTTAATGGGGGATATACTTTTTCTTCAAATGCCCATCACAGTATT
Source organism: Trichonephila inaurata madagascariensis (assembly GCA_019973955.1). Classification (NCBI taxonomy): domain Eukaryota; kingdom Metazoa; phylum Arthropoda; class Arachnida; order Araneae; family Nephilidae; genus Trichonephila; species Trichonephila inaurata. The sequence continues at coordinate 124,553 of BMAV01024703.1, read as the reverse complement.
TCTAACCATTTTCTACTCAAGTTTAATTTTTTATTTTTCTGTTTCTTTTATTACAAGGAAAATTGTCATTGATAACTATATTTTCACACAATTCAGTCATTACAAATTCTATTGTGAGAAAAAGATCTCCTCGATTAATTTTGTCTTTCAAAACAGTACACTTAAAACAATTTTGTTCAGTGAAGTTAACTGACAATTCCCCAATATATCCATACCCAATTTTAACATTTGGAAATGTATCCTGTATAAAATTTTTTGAGTATACACAAATATTGCCTGCTGTGGGGAAGGCATAGTATGAGATGTGGTGTATGGTTTTGAAAAAATGTTTTCCTATGTGTAGAATATTTTTGAAAATTTAAATATCACTGAAGCTGATCATATAACTGCAAATGAGCCTTATTTTAGTGTGTGCTGGTATCAAAACAAAACACTTCACTGTTAAACAGCCCATAAGTTTATATTCAATATCAAACTATTCGCAAAGTTGCTTACAATTTTTATTCAAATTGTAAAGAAACTGAAATATAAATATATCTTACTGCAGTCAAAAATATTTATAATGTGATAATCCTATTCCTCCACTTATTTCAGTACATTTTAAAAACTGTAGCTGAAAATAATTTTTTTTTATTAATAAACAAGGCATGCAAACTCACAAAGTTATAAAAATGTCTTTATCATTTTTAAATATACTACTATAAAACGTACATGGACTGTAAGATCAGTTCTAAGATCCTACAAGCATTTAGAAGAGCAAAAAACATAATTTAGGATAGATCAAAATTTTAAAATACACAACTATACATGTTATTAAGCAAATACATTTGAAAAATCAAAGTTCCATCTGAAATAAACGTAATTGAAAGAAAAATGTTTAATTTGCAAATAATTGGAAATAAATGTTTATCTAAGGGGTATCCCCAAAGTGAGGCAATCCTCAAACTTAAAACTCGAACTCAGTGGCACAACAGCCCATGAAGGGCCAGGGCCTAATATGCCCATCCCAGTATATGTGACCATTGGGCGCTGAGGTACATGAGCAGATGTCCCAAATAGGTGGTCTGCCTGAAGTGAGACTTCCAGTGTTTAAGACCCCAAGCAAGCTTGCTCCTCATTTATTGACCCACTGCAGCGGGGATAAAAGGCAGAGTCAACCTAGCGCAGCCCATTAATAGAACCAGGACCTGTGGTGTGGAAGCACGATACACTACCACTCGACCCTATTCGATGAAAAATAAAACTTAAAGTTTGAATCTTATACGATTCCCTAATGAATGAGTGAGTCCAAACTTTTTTTTTTATGTAAACTGTTTGGACAGAAATGGTTAAATATGAACATTTCACAAGTTGCATAAATTTAAATTAACTGTTATAGTTTACATAAATTTTTAAGGGTACAAAAGGTGTATTTTGGCTGCACGAATTTTAAAAGGAGTACGGTTTACGAAAAAGTAGTACAAATCTATCTAAAGTAAGGTTGCTTACCTTAGATATTGTTAAATACAACAATGTATTGGAAGTCAATTCCACAATTCCTTGTTATAAAAATGTATGGAAAATTTCAAGACTTATTTTAGTACTTATGTAATTTTTATATTTTTTCCTGAAAACTTTAAAAGCTAGAGCAGCATCCATCAAAACCACGGGTTGATTGATTGATTGTTAACGTCATACTGTTCAGCTACACGAGGGCTTTTGGCGACGGACCACGTAATTTTGAAGTGACGTGGACGACACCTGAGCTGGCACCCCCTTCTCCTAACTACCACACCACACCAACGGGAGGATGTTTCAGCTCTCAACAGATTTAACGTGCATCGCTGCCCTACACGGCGGGTCTTTAGTGGTACTGGGCCCGAACTCGTGACATGGCAAGCCACGATCCGATACCTATACCACTCGGCTACGGCGGCCACATCAAAACCGTGGGTTCCTCTCTGTTTGCCCAGCTCACCCCAGCCTAAGCCAGCTCTGTCCTAGTAAATGAAAATGCAGTATTTTGTTTGTGAAGATCATTTTATTGCAGACTGCATTTTTCATGTATTTGAGATGGTCGTTTTATATTTTCTACATCAATATCTTAATGTCTGAATTTAAAATTACATAAAATTCTTGACATTCGCAACAATGACCATTATAAATTTTATTAGTATATGAATGCGTTGTCAAATGACTATTATTAACATATTATGTTGACTATTTAATTAATATTAAGTATAACATAATGCACAAATTAAATAACTTTAAACTAAATAGTTCGAACTTTAAAATAAATAGTTCGAAAACTACCTTCGATATACTCATAATTTTTCATTCCTATGGTTTAGCTTCTCAGCTTTGTTTATATGTAAAAATTTATTGTATATTCATCAATTTTTTCAGCATATTTTTTGCTCTTAACATGCAGTTTTCAACCAAATTGTATGAAATTTTCAAAATTTATTAAAAAGTACCCAAGATGCTATATAATAAAATTTGAATTTTATATTATACTCAAAGAATTGTCAGTACTTATGGTAAATAATTTTTAATTGCAAAATACATTGTTTTTCGAAATTTCAAATGAAATTTCTAATACAAAATTCCTAGTTTTATACGGTTGAGATTTCAAAACATATCCAGATTTTAACTACTTCTTCAGTTAGCCTTTAAAAAAAGATAAATGTTGAGGTATTTTGCATAAATAGATATTTTTGAATAATAATTTGAATGTTTTTGAATAGCTCGAATTTAAAATTGATCTTTATGTTTATTTATATGCATAAATGTCTACTGTAAATGTGTCCATATATTTTTGATTACCATTTATTCACACACATTCAAGTTTTAAAAAAAAATGTGGGAAAATCTTCATTCATGTTCTCTTTGATGTTAACTGAAGTTCAAGCACTTAAAATTCAAATATAATTCGGTGTATCTTAACAATATATAACTAGGTACTGTACGTAAACTTCTCTGAACACCTGGCTTTGAAATCTAGGGGGAAAAAACTAATAGATCTGAATTAGTTTTTTTCTCTCATTATTTTTATCAAAGTGTAAGAAAACGCTTCAAATTATTTTATGAAGTTTAAATTTATCCATTTTTAGTAGTTGGAAAGTTTAAAAGGATTCAAATCTTAAAGTGTTCAGTGTTTTATTATTATTATTATTTTGACATCTGATAATGAAATAATCATGTTTCAAAAACTGAAAGCATTGATTAAGATCAGAAAAATGAAGCAATAGAATATACTCAAAAAAATAATTTGTCTAACTATATAAAATAGCAGATTGCCCTGACATGCCCCAGCATGTTACAGTTTCAAATTAATATGAAACCAAAAGGGAATTATAACATATTTTATTTATGTGTTGAGACTTTTCAAAACTTTTAAAATCTCAAATAAAGCTAACAAACAAACACTAACTGGGGTCTAAAGAAATTCTTCCCCGATTTTTTATGATTGCTCCAGGGTCAGAATACAGGGTTCCCTGCGAGCAATAAAACTTCCTGTCAGTGTCCTGTTGTGTGGCTTCCACAGCCCCTAATTATCTTTCAAGATGTTAAACCTTTAAAAGGGGGGAAGGATTTCAGAAAAATATGGCTTAACTGCTTTTGAGAATCTTACTTGAAGGCAAAAACATACATGCGGTGCATTTTCAAAGCAGCTTTAGAATGGCAGGATTTTACGTGCAGAACGCTTGGAGGGTTAATAAGATAACACATTACTTAAACTACAAAGTAGCATTTACAAAGGCAGCAAAGACAACATGAAAACGAGCAAGCAAATTGTAGGAAGGACAAAGGTGTTATTTTTTTAAAATTCAAAAGTCTTTAATAAATTCAAATGTACAAAACTTCTTCAAACAACTATTTACATCTAAAAGCCAGTTGGTGATTGGTCCAGAGGTGAGGCAAATTTGAGAGGTTAATAGTTCTAATGCAATATCGCATTAGTACATTGTTAAATTTAAAAATGTTAAATATTTCAGAACCAACGTTGCAGTTAATTTATTACCCCCACTAAGGGGGTAATGAAAATTAAGTAAGGACAGTGTCTTAGAAGGTTCAGGACCATAGGCAGGTTATGCGGCTAGCAGATGCCAGGGTCCCCACAGCCAGTATTAGCCCCAAGCTTGATGAATTCCAGTAATAAATTAAATCTGCAAAATAAGATATTGAACCGATATTGTAACTCCGAAAATTTTTACAAATTTAAGTAGTGTAGCAGCCCTAGCAATCTTTCTTCCATATATCTTTATTATTGCATTCTGTACAAAATTTTTGAATGCATTTTTTTTTGTACATATTTCATTTCGAACAAGCGAATACTATTCAAATCAAACAAGTTCGTTTTTAGTTCACAGCCATGCAAAGTTACCTTCGGTTGTATCTTACACTGATGGGGTAAAAAATCCCGACACCAAGAAAAAATTATAGTAGACTAATGAAACTTCGGCAACACATTTTTCTAGGTAACATATTTAATTGATAAAAAGTTTCAAGAACACAGGTTAATGTAAGCGCGAGAAGAGTCATTTCAAATCTGAAATTAGGGTACATTTAAAACCGGTGTAACCGACAAGATTTTAAATACAATATCTTGTATAAGTACTGAATATCAGTCTGTGAGATGGAATTGCAAGCTCTTGTCAATCAATATAATTCTGGTTGTGGATAACACGATCATTGCCATCCAATAATATGTCATTCGTGTTCTATTGGAGGAAGACCTGGTAATCTAGTGGGGCAAGGTAACACTCTATGGTGCATGTTAGGTTAAACAGGGTATGAGGGTGCACATTATCATGTAGGAAAACACCCCATTGCAGTGCAACAGTTTGAATCACCATACTGATGTACAAGTTTGCAGTAAGGATGAGGGAATTAATCTCTAGAGTGTTCCTGTAATCAAAGAAAATTGTTTTTGCCAGACCATCAATGTAATTGAAGGCCCAGTGTGTCTAGGCCACAGAAAGGCTGTTTTTAAGTGCTGATTTGACCTTCTTTTAATCAATACACAGCCATCTCATTGCAGTGGCATAACGTAAATCTCCACACTGTGGGAAGCAGGATTCTAGAGGCCTCACAGCCTGACTGATGACAAGTACAGCTTGGGGCCGAAAACCTGCCTTTGCAGGGGTGGCTAATATTCTCCACTACGTCACTGCATCATTAGCACCAAGACAGAAACGTTTTGATCGAAGAACATAACATGTCGCCACTCTGCTCTCCAATCATTAGCATGACATCATAGAAGTCGCACATGTCAGTGCTTTCGAGCTAATGGTACAAACTCTACAGGGCGTCGGGCTGGGTGCTACTTCTTAAACGATTGATTACTTACAGTTCACTTTGTCATTCTGGTGCTTTAAAAAAACTGTTATTTCTGTTGTAGATGCACTACGATGTTTCCCAGCCATATGCAGAATACAACAGTGTTCTGTCAGTGGTAACCCCTGCATGGTTGGGCCAAAGCTTTCTTGAGGTAGTGCCTTCCCGGACCTCTGCTGCCAAAAATCATACACAGTGGATACATTTCTACCAAGCCTTTCTGCAATATAGAGCAAAGACCCCACCCCCTTTTTTAGCTCTATTATACTACCTAGTTCTAACACAGCAAGCTGTTGAAAATGGCTTCTTCTTAAAGTCATTCTGGACTAACATCAACTCGCTACATCAAATATGAAGGATAAATAAAATACACAAACTGTATAGTGCGTATTTAAAGTACATTTGATTCGCATCCTCAAAGTGGTGCAACAAGTGCCTAATGCTAAATTTGTATCAGAGTGTAAACACCCCCACCAAATTTCATTGATGTAGCACAACTCCTTAGTGATGGGATTTTTATTTCTATTTGTGTAATTTGGTAATGAAGATAAATTAAACAAAATGAAGTTATCCGATAAAAGATATGTCTAGTTCAAAGCAATTTTAAGATAGTTGAATTAATAACAAGATAAAAATAAATGGAAAGCGGCCCTGGCTGAAATCCGTGATGCACAAATGAGGAAATAAAGACTGCAATACTGGAGCAACTTCCCTTTTGAAACAGACGGACAAATATGAAACTTCCCTAATAACCATGACTGGGAGTAACATACTCCAGAGAATAAATGGTACTAGCAAATCGTTGCAATCAGTTGAGTGTGAATTATTAAAATTATCCAGTCTACTAAAATCTCTAGGAAATTTTACCAAAAATATCAGAAAATAATTTGAAAAAATGGTACATGGAGCAACTGATTTATCAAGGCTTTTGTTTGAAGAGGAAGCGTGACAAGCTCGCAGGCAGCAAAAAAGAAAAACTATTTTCAGTTAAAGTGAAGATGTTGGTTATAAATGTTTGAAAGAATGGAGTACTTCACAGTGAATTCATTTTATGTCATATGCAATAGGAAAAGAGCAGAACTGTCCCGAAAAGTTGAGATTTTGAAACTATAATAAAACACTTTATTATACTTTTTGACGAGAGATTATGACCTGAAATTAAGAAAACTACAGGAAACTTACAAAGATGATATTGAATCTCTTAATTTGACGATGAATTGGATCAGTTTTTACTATTTTTAAAAGATAACAAAGATACAATGAGGACTCCATTAGAAATGTATCAATATGCAAGAGAAATCCTAATGTAGAGATACTTTTGAAAATGATTTTAACAATACTGATATCGAATGCATCAGGTGAGAAATATTTTTCAGTTTTAAAGAGTGTTAAAAATTATTTAAGATGTACTATTGGAGAAAAGACAAATTGAACAACATGGCCATATTTTATACAGAATAAGATATTTTGCACAAAATAAATACAGCAATAATATTTGATAAATTTGCTAAAGAAAAATCAAGAAGTAAAGTTGTACAGCAAAATTGTAAGCTCTTTAATAAAGTTTCTTTAATACAGTTAAAGAGTTTTCTTTAGCAGTTGAGTTTTATTTTTAGCAATACAATTTATTTTGAGATTTTAAGGTCAATGAATCTTTTCACTATTTTAGTTTTTTTACTCTTGAGCCCAAACCTTTTAACGCCAGGGGCCTCCAACTACCTTAATCCGCCTCTGTTCAGGACCCAATGAATCACAAAAAAAAACCCCTTTTAGAAAAGAAAATTAAAATATCTTAATATAGAATATCCCATCAAGACCGGATAAACTCTGAACAACCAGATATGTGGTCTGGAATACATAAAGAATGTCGAAAGAACTGTGCCTTTACGGCCAATAGTTTTCAAACAAAATGCTGAAGAAAATGTATGAAGTTGTGGCGATCTTCACCAAAGGACCGATTTCCTATTAGGAAACTAACGACTTTCCAACGGTCAAATAGTTTCACAAGGGAAAGTATGCAAGACAATGCAATACCGACGCTTAAGTTCTAAGGCAAGTCAAAATTTAACCTCCCTTTATCCAGCAGACAGAGAACTGAACCTCATAGTTTCTATGGCAATCACAGGTTTCAAAGTCCACCACACAAGGAGTGACAAGGACCAATGGCCGAATAGTTATCCCGGCTACTTCCAAATAGAAATGATTTTGCGTCACGTGTCTCTGTTGAAGGTGTGGTATATTCTACCTTTATTCGGAACACAAACATTAGTATTTGTATAGTTTAAAAAAAAAGAGGATCAAAACGTCCCCCACGCATGTAATCGTACGCAAGCGTTTGTCATGGAATAGTTTATTGTACATGTTCCACAAGCACAAAACCCATTAAAGTACACACAGCATTGAGATCAACAACTAAGTCAATTACTGAAGTAGCTGGGTTTCGATAAACCAATTCCTTGCTACACAGGAAAAAACTTAAAAGTGGTCAGATCTGGAGATTGTGGTGGCGATAAAACATGATCCTAACATACAATCCAGCAACTTGCATATTCGATAACCAGCCAATGACGCACAAGAGAGCTAAAATGTTTTGGAGCTCCATCATGTTGAAATAATCAGCCATGTATTCTCGCTGAGGGCTAGTTATCAAGGGCATGGTTTAGAGAAATATCCAGTACAAATACCGGTGAACCTTTCTCGCAGTAGATATGATCGAATTAAATGATTGAATTGCACACCAACCCACATATTTACAAAACATTGGTCCTGATATCTATATGGATAGGTTGCATGAGGATTGGTCACTGATCACATATGGGTGTTTTGATTGTTGAAGGCATCATCATGAGTGAATTGTGTTCCATCTGTCCACCAAATAACGTAAAATGAAAGCATTATGAGCTTTCATATTGTTGTAATAAACATTCACAAAATTCAATTTGTCACAAAAAGTCACCTGAATGGAGACCATTAATGGTTGTGTAACAATATGGCTATAACCCCTCTTCCAGTAATAGCCTGTAATCATATAAACATTTTGCATGGAATTCTAAAAATTAATGTCTATTCTGTGCATCCAAATGTCACTAGTATAATTAAGTTACATCATTGGCAAAAAATACATTGCATAATTAAAATTGATGGATTTTATAAATTTAACACATTAATATTTCACTTATGTTATTTATTCTGCTGTGCTTCTATTTTGCCATAATTATGTAACAAAACACAAATATTCATCTGATATATTTTTTGATCCTAATTACAGTGTCCCTTCCCCTGTAAAACAAACAAATACTTGAATTAAAAAAGTGATTACATACCTAAACGTGCGAACCACATTATTCATTCTGAAATCAATCAGCTTCAGAGAATCATCTCTAACACAGCTAAGCAAAGAATATCCGTCTAAATCATAAAAGAAACATTTTTAAACAAGAGGAATTTAATTAAATATTTCACTTGATAGTGTTGTTTAATAAATGCTAAAAATGTATTCATTTTACTTAACAAATACAATTCGAGAACTTTGAAAAACTCTTTACTCCACTTTTCAACAGGATAAGAATACTTATTAATGATAAATTTCATACCATATCAACAGTAAAAATTAAGCTTTAAGAACTATTTTCCAATTAAAAATATTTTAAATTTTGTATGAAAATAAATATTCTGAAATTAAAAACAATTATAAAAGCTCAATACTATTGGAAATAAATCTTCAACTTGCATTTACCTCAATTTTCTATCCTACCTGGAATTTTTGCTAAGCTAAGTATAAGCAGATTGTGGTGCTATTTAATCATACCGTTATCGAACGTGCCGCATCTAATTTGCATAAAGTTTTTTCTCCTATGTTATCAGTTCTTCCCGTAACATATTGTAACGAATTTTGTGTAAAGCATACTTAAAATATTGTGAATAACTTATATCTGGATGTGTAATACGTTTATATTACTCTATGTTATATTTATTTCATGTTAAAATTGTAATATTCGCAAACAATGCCTTCCCTTACATTACAATGTCGATTAAAAGGAAAATTGGCGAATTCTTGGCGATAGAGTCAAGTTGGCATCATTTTTGGCCACTATTTTGGTGAGTTTGTGACCCTACGGATTCTTCTAGAAATTAGTAGAGAAATAAACTAATATCAAGATCTATGACGCAAGCGGATCTTTCTCGAAGGAAACGTGAGTCTTATAAATAGAGAGACGCTCACCAAAACTGAGTTAGTATTGTTTTGACTAGTGATTAGAGGAATATTGCCTTGAACGTTGAAGAGTCTACCAGCGATTAGTGATTACTTCGGCTGTTAAGAAGGACGAGCGCGATTGCTTGAGAATAATCTTTAACGTACTTGTATTTTTGACACTGATAATTGTTTGAGTGCTGTTGAAGGTATAAAGAACTTCCGATATTTATTCTGTGAATTTTGCTGTGTATCCTGTATTTCAAGGATTGATTATAGACAATAAATTTCCATCGTACCTGAAGAACTGTCTTGTTCTTTGCGACTGATCTGCATAACATCCTCGAATCCCGATCAACGTAACAATATACAGGCACGGGATCGCTAATTCGAGGAATCATTATTATGACTGTTTTTAAAGATGTTTGCATGATTAAATGTTGGATTAATATATTTAGGTTTAAGTATTTAACTTCTAATTTTAATGTTAATAAATTTAAAGTTTTTCAGGTTTTGATTTAATGGTTCTCGAATTAGTCTGTGCAAATGAAGCAGGATTAATTTCATCATCCAGTATTATACTTTTTAATTTATTAAATGTCAAAAGTAAAAAAAGAAAACAAATCAAACATTGTAAATTACAAAAACTATTTCCTTAAAAAAATAATTAATTTAAAATAAACGAAACAGAAAAATTAATTTTTAATCATTTTTTAATGCAATGTTCAGAGAAAATTATATTAAAATTATTATAGTGTGAAAATAGTTATTCAAAAATCCACACCTTTACATTTAGTATCAAATAAGAACATTTACTAATTGGAATTAAAATTTCATTACATCATAGGTGCAGTGATTGAGAGGGCTTACATATGCAAAGGATTATACATACATATATAAATGATGGAAAGAATAAAGCATACAGATGTTTCACTTGACACTGATTATTTTGTTAGTTTCTCCTCAATAAAAGGTCAACCACCATTTTATGAGTTCCTTTAGGCAATAAGGCATATAATTACAAGAAAGTAAATTCAACAAGTTTTTAAACATTTTAGAAATGAAACCTGATAAATATTAAAAAAAAAAAAAAAAAAGATAAATAAATCCTGCCAAGTTTGCAATAGCTCCTGTGAAGCAAGATATAAACAAATCCGATAACTAACATTAAACCTTTGGTCTAAGAGGGTCACTATTTTTGAACACAATCATGAGATTGTGAATGACATTTTGAGCTATTGGAGTACAATCACAAATTTTTGGTTAACAAATTATAAGCAAGTTTTTGAATTTCTATGATATAAGTAAACATTTTTATTTCTGCATTTGAACATCATACTGCTTAAAAAGGAAACTAATATACACAATATAAATTTTATTCAAAAAGCAACACAGCTCAGTTTTCTTTTTTGGGAGGACAAAACAAAAAATACACTCCAGCCATAGCATGTATTGCTTGAAGGATATCAAGCAGAACTGTCCTGATTAAAAGCTCTAACAGTTTATATATTCAAACTATGCAGGAGATATATCACCATACGGAACTGATACATATATCTAGATATTATTAAATATACATATATAACTTGTTACTATACATATTAAGAGTTTCGTTGTTTTTTAAATATTACCGAGAGACAAATCAAGAGATGTAATTCGTCCCTGTAGCAGAATTTCATTAGTACTACATTCAGATCTCATGTCCCAGAATCTAATCTTTTTATCAAAGTGTCCACTAACTATATTGGTAGCATTTCTATCACTTGTTACTACATCATTCACGCTCGAGCATGCAAATATTGATCGAATGCCTAAAATTAAAGAAAAAAATAACATTAAAACAAATTAAAAAAGTTTTAAATTTTTTATCACTTTCTTAGAAGTCAGTTTTTCATTTTTTAAAAATAAATACAACTACTCTGACATTCTAAAATGTCACTTAATGCTAGTATTAAAAAATAACATTATTTTTTACATGTTTCACATTTTTAAAACTTTGGTGGTTGCAATAAATATGTGGTGACAGTCCCTAGCTCGTAGCTAGGAATGTTTTAGATGAAGCATATGTTTCCTCCCATTCCTCAAAAAATGCGGCATATAATGAAGCTGATGCAAGTTATATTAATCACAGCTAAAAATCTTAACATTGGAGTGGTTCAAAATTTTCAAAAATTGGTCATCACAATGGTTTTTTCCAATTAGATGTTGACAAAAATTCAATTGCATATCTTTGAATAAACTGAATGAAGAAAATTGAATATATAATATAGACTGTAACATGCGAAGATCTAGCATACACACTTCTAATTTACTAGAGATTAGATTCCTTAATATAAAAGAAAATTTTACATCACACAGAAGAAAGTAAAGTTTATACATCGAAAACTCATGATTAATTATGTAAATAATTTTAAGAATTCTTGCCTACTCTTTTTAACAATTAAAAGTGGACTAAACTATTTTAAAACAAAAAAAAAATAATATAAGAATCACACAAACTTCTTAATTTCTATATAGCACCTTTCCTTTTTTTAAAATAATAGAATGATTATAAACCAAAAAAAAAATTAGCTGTAAATATACAATTTTATCAATGTGTTTTGACTATTTATTTCAATAAAGAGATTAAAAAAATATAAATTTTTAATGTATAATAAAAGTTGTGAAAAACTGATCGACAGTAACATCAGATCAAGGTCCACGAAATCCATCTCAGTGAAGAACCAGATTTTTATGCCTGTCATTAGCCTTAGCTTTGAGCATCATGCAAGTGACAGTACGATTGTGCTCGGTTCCAACCCAGTTTTGAGGGAGAACACCATAGGGATGGTCAGGGGCTTCCTACCACTCTTCCACCAACCCCACGAGAGGACTTGCAGCTCGACGGCTATTTAGAGTACCCCCATGCCGCGAAGGCACTATACATTTACAAACATCCGTGCCTTATCTAGGATTAGAACCCAGGCCTACGGCACCGCAGTCAGTGTCACTAACCACTATACTGGATGGACAGCTATATGAAATTAATTATAAATAAAATAAACAAAAAAATAAAGACAAAAAAATTGACTTAAGTTATTAATATTATTCAACTCTAAAATTGTATTCACCCAGGCAACCTTCAACTGCCAACAAATGTTTAGAACCTTGGTAAACTACCAATAGATTGGGTTTTCTATGCATATAGTGTTTTCAAAATGAATTTCATTACTAACTGCAGAAAAACGAAATTTCTTAAAAGAAATAGTAATGAAGGAGTAAAAAATAGCATTTTAGTTTCTGAATGTCATAAAAAAACATTTAAAAAATATTATTGCATTTTTTTAAAATGGGTAGATGTACATTTAATTTATTATTAGTTTTGATGCCAAAAAAAAAATGTTTTAAATCACAAGTATTATTTGCAAATATTAAATAGCAAGTTTAGACCTTGAGCTTAAGGTTGCCTTCATGTTTATATCATGGAGCAAGACTCCAACTTGGAATGCATATTCAGGTTGTTGCTTTTTAAAGTCCAAATATTAAAATTAATTCATATTATTAACCTTTAGAGGATTACTAGTTAATCCTTCCACAAAAAGGAACAGCTCTTAAAAAGATGGGCTTGATCGGAGTAGTGACCAAGAATATCTTTCACCTATAAGCTTTTAGATAACTATGGCACCTAATTGAATTGACAGACGTTGAACATTTTACTGCTCTCATCAAAGGTACCCTCTTGTATTCAGAGGTTGAAGAGGATAGTGTATTCTTCCTTACATGCTTATCCAGAATTTCTCTTTGACTCTATTCCTCACTAGTGGATGTAATCTTTACATTATTGCTCTTGTCAGCAGTTTTTCCTCTCCTTTAATTCAGTCATCTGATTATTTTCACTTAAAAAAAAATTGATATTTTTAAAAAATACCGAAACAAAAAGAACAAAAGTAATTTAAAAATTTTAACTGATGTAGAAGAGATTTCTGATATCCAAACTGTAAGTTAGAAAACGAACATGATTTACATCATTTTTAATGTGTCCATTTATTTGCTGTACAGAAACTTTTTTAAATACAAAATTATGGCACAGAAATTGAAAAGTATTTTGTACTGAATTACTTAAATTTACAAAAAATATGTTTTGCTCAATATATTGAAATTTTTATCATACTAAAAAATTCCAATTTATTTTTGTGAAATTCTACGTAAATATAAATTTTTTAGATGAACATGAATAAATATTTCAAAACTATTAAAAATATTTTTTGAAACACGATTTAGCTTCTCCTCATTAGAAAGATTTTTTGTCCTTTACCTGAAGTATTAAATATTTCTCAAATCTTTCTACATATTATACATGCTATCTAAAAACCACAGATCCAAATACACCAAGAAACAGACATATTTGATCATGTTCAAATAACAGAATATGAAAAGGGAAAATAAAAATTTTATAAAAAAAATTTTTGACAGGAAATAAGACTTAAGAAATATACTGTAATATGTCTAGTCCGATGGATGTTGAATGCATTGGGATTAAACAAAATTCATAAAAATAAATCTTCAAAACATTTGTTATTAAAAAAATACATTATTTGTACTTTTAATTTTCTAAAAATAGAGAAGTTGTACAAATACATTTGCAATACATTTTTTAAAATTGGATATATCAGATATTCCAATTAATCTGTAAAATGCAAGAAATATATCTTATGATTTTTTTACTATAAACATTGATATAGAAAATTTGAAGTAACAAAATTGAAACACTAAAACTGAAGCTATACATCCTGATTTTTTTCATTTTTTAAATTTGAAGAAAATGAGTTTTTGCACATTCACTTCAATTTTAAAATACTAGAAAAAGCCTTGATATATTTAATAGCCTCAAAGGGAAAAATAAATTTTTACTCTCTTTACTTATTTTATATCTAACCTTCTACTGAGTTAGATATCTCCAGATTTTTCAAACTGTGGGGCATGCCCCTTCCCCCTGTGGGGGCACAATAACCCTACGTGGGGGGCGAGAGCATATTGAAAAGTCCAAAATAGATTGGAAATAATTATTAATTTACCAAAAGGAAGCAGAACAAAATACACTCTGACATGTTAAAAAATAAAATACATATTCGCACTGATAAGATACTTATAAATGTATCAGTGCAGCAAAAAGTATTTAATAATTGATTTATCAATACTAAATTAAAAGCAAGTTTAGTGATTACTAGTGACTTCAATGGGCTTGTCATATACAAAACATAATACATATATTGATAATATAAGCAGTTTATAATATTAGAGTCGCATTGTAGCTTTAGCAACGAAGTACATTATTACTGCATTCAATACATTGTTGTTACATCAGGAGGGCATGATGAAAATTGACTGAAAATTTAGTCGTAAATATGGAAAGTTTGAGAGAGAAGCACTGCCTAACTATAATAAGTAATTTTAAAAAATAACAAATATGAATATTAAATGTATGATTACAAAAAAACCTTGTAAAACACACTAAACGGCATTTGAAAAACAATGAATTTAACTGAAATGTGTTTTTATGGAATAGATAAAGTACTTTTTATTTTCAAAGCAGGAGGACAGAGAGAATGAACACAATTCTTTCCCAAGGATACACTAAAGATATACAGTTGAACCCCAAATTTAACGAATTCATCAGGACCGAAAATTTTATTCGTTAATTTGAGGTTATTCATAATATGAGGGTCCAAAAAAGTACGATTTTTACGCACTTAGCTTTTGGAAATTCTGTAATAAGCAACTACACAAAAAATATCCAGTTAGAAATAACACACTTTTTATTTAGCAAGTAAAAAATATTATAAGCCAATTATTATGCACAAGTTAATTGGAAATTTTAAGCATTGACTAATAAATGTTTGATAATTTTTTTTTATTCCTGACTCAAAAGAGTTCTTTTTTCGACATAATGTAGAGTAGAAAATACTGCGTCATTTATATCCTGCTGCATGAGGTATGTTTCTACAGTTTCCACATAATGTAAAGAATTAGAAAATGTAACAGTTTTGATGGGAGTTTCATTATCAATTTCTACATAAAATCATTACACATTTATTTACGATAATCTCCCATGCTTAATAAATTTTCAGAAACAAAATTTTCTGCAAAACCATACATATAATAAACCTCACTTCTCTCAAGAGAAAGAAAGCAAATGGTAAAATCTCTTTAAAATATCTCTTATGTTGTGAAGTCAGATGAAATAAGAAAGAAATTTTCCTGTCCTATTCAAAACTCACATGATAAACTTTACTCATGACTCATCTGCCCCTGTTAAGTCTAATATTGGTCTACACACTTTACCGTCGAAATTTGCTGCTTGTAAAAAAACTTGCTTTTTTGTTCTGGACTTAAAGGAAATGTGATTTGAAAAGAAATCCAATTTTTTTTTAATCCAAACTAATAGTAACATTTTTTCAGTTGTAGAAACAATTCATTAATTTGGGGTTTATTATTCGTTAAATGGTGGTTTTGCTTCCAATTTAAAAGAAAAAATTTGTTAAATCAGGGTCTGACTGTATGACACAAAAAAAAATAATAAAACAAGTAAATAATACAGAAACACTGAAGAAAAAGAAAGATTTAAAGTCTTAAGCAAAATAAGAGTCCCCTTGCCTCCCAATAATGGGAGAAAATAGAGTTACCTTTCAGGGCTGTGCAAAAAAGGTAGTCTGCAGTCATTACAGGGTCACAGCAGCAGAAGGGAGAAAGTACCAATAATACCCATACGTCCAACAATACCCATTTGACGCAGGTGAGCATAAGGACAGTCATGCAGGATCATTTTTCAGAAGGCAGTGATTGCATGATACTAGGCATAATCCTGAAGTTTGAGGATGGCATCAAAAATCAGGGTTTTTTTATTCAAATGTGTATGCCCCTTAAGGCTCTAATCAATTTTTGAGGTAGCAGAACTATAACAGACCTCTTTAGAAGGTATCTGATAGATGATGCACCAGATTTTTTTACCATTTATCTGCAATCTCAATTCCTTAGATTCCTCAATGGAGCAGTGGAATCCAAGGAAGGTCAAGAACAGACAGCTCTCTCTCGAGACAGTATGTAGAAAACCCTCCTTCGTATTCAGGAAGGAGTCACCCCATTGGGCACTATGTGAGAGCTGTATAAATTTCTAGCACAGTTTCAGTACAGACTTCTTAATGTCACATTTAATAGTCATTTCATCAGTACACTATAGCTAAGTATCAACAGCTGTAAACTTCCCAGCACTAATGACCAGACAAAGGGCATGGTTTTAAGTTCGTTCTAATTGATTTATTCAGCTTTGAGGGGCCGTTATCAGCATAGCAATACAATAAGTCATAATAGGTTTAAGAAAGGTTTTGAGTGGTGAAAAGAGTAGAAGTTGAACAGCCCCCATTTAAGGAGACACAGTATGATTCAATAGACAAAGATTAGTCAAAAATTAAAATAAAACCTGAATTATTCTTTATATAATTTTCTATAATCTAACAAAATTTGTAAGCTATAAATTAAAAAAATTCATAGTTATGATTATTTTTATGTTTTTGTTATACACTCATGAAATTTGATGTATAAAATGTAACCATTGAATGTAATATTTTTTATTTTCAAATAAAAACTAAATAATGAAATTATAGAACAATTTTTAGTGAGTATTTCAGTTTTCATTGCAATTTCAATAATTTTTCTAAATTAATTGATAGTGTACACAAAAACAAACTTACCATAGGTACTTTTATGAATAAAAGTATGAATGTAAAATTTAAACTATTTCAACAAAATCTCTTACACAATATTTGAAGGCATTCAATGACAGGCTTGTAAAAAAAAATATTACTCTCAGATATGAATATTTAATTAAAATGAAAAATATAAAAATATGAGCACACATTATGAAGCATGTAGCATAGTGGAAAAGTTTAATATTTTTTATTTTTAGTCATTTCATTGAAAATTTCAAGTGAAAAAATAGGGACAACCAAGTGATAAATTCAACAGTACAATCAAAATTTAATTATATCCTCATGTACAAAATTAAAGTCACAAACATGGTTTTCCGCATAATTCTACAGAGCATTCGTTAATTCTATCTTTTGACAGTTTTTCTGGTCGAGTCTTCATCTGGAGAAAAAGTGGAGCTCCCTCTATTCCACCTATGTAATAGAATTCAACAGATTTGATGGCAAAAGAATCTCTGTATCTGAGGTAGCATAATGTTGAGCAGTTGTAAGCCAATGCATGTCTTCAATGCAGGTACTGTCAACACACAACGTTATTGGGATGAGGTCCTTGAAGCTTATGTGAGGTTGTTCCGGAGTGCTATGGACCCGGACAACATTTTCATGAATGATAATGCACGGCCGCATAAAACTCGCATTGTTGATTAATTTCTTGAAGAATAGGGCATTCGCCGTATGGATTGGCTCTTGAGGTCTCCAAATATCAATCTTGTTGAACATGTTTGGGATGGACTAAGAAGAGTCATTTCTAAGTGTATCCTTAGAGCGTTTTGGGAAGAATGGGCTTTGTTACCACAAACATTTATTGTCGCCCTCATAGACATCATGGCAACTCGTTGTGAGGCTCATATAACTGTACGGTAATTGCACTCCATATTATTCAGACTTCTGAGGTAAAAAAGCTTTACTTCCGATTCATGAGAATTCCCACTTTTTAATATTTTCTTTATCTTAATTCACAATTAAAATCTTTTCCTTATTTCGTTGCTATATTCTTCTCGCATTGCAATATATCTCCATTACAAATTGTATGGCAACATAGTGAATAGTTCATCAGTTTTTAAAGAGTTTATGTTTGTGACCTTAATTTTGGACATGAAAGCATAATCGAAGAAAATACATGCAATTTATTTTCAAAAAATTACTTGATTTAAAAATAATATCAATTACTTAACTACATACAGAAGATATTCGGATCAAAAGACAAAATTATATGTAAAATAAACGGGTTTAATGTTAGAAAACAGAATGGATGTCAAACACACAACATCTACTGTAAACAAAATAAATAACAAAACTTACATGCTCTACGACGTAAATCCCAGATCTTTAGTGTTCTGTCATGGCTCCCAGAAACAACTTTACCTGTCTCACCCAGGAATTTTGCTGACATTACTTTATTACTGTGTCCTGTCAAAGTGTGCTGAGAAAAACATTAGGGCTAAAGGTATTTGAGGATATATATCAAAAAAGTTATGCAGCATGTAAAAATCCTGTCATTCTTTGTGAATATTTTCTTAAATTAATAGTAAATTTCGATATACAAAATAAAAGCTTCCACGCAAAAAAATTCAATTTGATAATTTTATAGTTTCAGGTTAATTTAAAAAATAAGTAGCAAAAGAAACGTATCTAAATACTTTAAAAACATGAATTACATAAAGCACTGTAAAAATACATAAAGCCACATTGATAAAAAAACACAAATAGCTTATGCATACCTACCAACTTTGGAAAATGAAAAAAAAAAAAAAAGCATGATCGACACTTCAAAAATTTCTTAAAAAACACAAGCAAAACTTTAAATTTCATAAAACAAATCATGACATACAAATATTTTTTTTAAAATAATGACAATCAAATTTCACAATAGATAATTTGATAAGAAATTAGGCAGTTGAAGCTTAACTTTTGTGATGACTTGGTTTAAAATAAGACTCCTACCTAAAGTAAATTTAAAGGCACATATAAAGTTGTATACAATAAGGTGATGACTTTTTAATTGAAGACGCTTCTGTAAAAAATAGTGAATTAACTCAACTTTAAAATTATATTTACAAAAATACAAAAAAAAATCACTACAGAAGTTAACAACCAGGTTATATAGAAGGTGATGTCAAGAATACAACAACCAATAACCATCAAATGCATGAATGCTGTAAGTTTTTTTATGCTTCTTTATTGTATGAACTTTGAAAGCTTTACAGACAGTAGAATATATCTATGAGCATTTATACAATAGTATATCAATATAAAGAAGCAACACTTTCCTGATGTCAAATGTGTTAAATGTCATGAGTAACTCATAATTATTATTATTTTTTATTTAAATAAGTAACAACTTCCTTTTTTCTTCTGTTACTGCAGCATTATCTGCCATAAATGAAATTAAATGTTTAAAAGGTACCCCATATTTTGTATAATTTATCCTTAGTTGACTAGTATTTCCCCCAATGGAATTTGTAATCAAATTTGGAATTAAACGGCTATTTTTTGAATAGGACATTTTGCAGGATGAAAGCAAATGATCTCAATGGGATAAAATTAGAAATTTGTATCATTTATTGCCATCAGATGCTTTTGCAAAAGAACTTTGATTCATGTATGGTATCATATACTGTTTTCAACTAGAAGCTAGTTTACTAATCACAGCAGATGTTCCACATCCGAACAACTTGACAATACCAGTCTACAGAAATATATTCCGAAAAGACGACCTGCATGATCAGGTGCAGTCCCAAGTACATTACAATCTAAAAGAAATATATAAACAGTACTCTAGCCTATATTACAATTGATTGAAACTCATGAATGAAAAAATGATCCAATTTTGAATAACTGCAATTTGATTTCTTATTTACAACATACCAGCTATCTTGAAAAATGCTTATTTTCCCACTTTTTTTACGTGTTAATATAATGAACTTATTTTTATAACATTCTTTATATGTTTGGAAACCAATTTTGCCTTTGTGAGACAACATGGTAAGCAAAACAGAAATATGAAGCATAAAGAATACAAACATGTGCCAAGTACAAATTAAGTTAGTTGAGTTTTTGAGTGAATATTATCATCGCACTGTACATGAGGGCTTTTGGCGACGGACCTCGTAATCTTGAACCATGGTCAAGTGACGAGGATGACATCTGAGCTGGCACCCCTTCTCCTAACTACCACACCACACCAACAGGAGGACATTTGATTTCTCGACAGATTTAACATGCATCATTCCCCTACATGGCGGGTCTTTAGTGGTACTGGGTTCGAACTCATGACATGCTTTCCATGACCTGATACCTTAACCACTGGGCTATCACAGCCCCTAGTTGAGTTTTTGAAAGCTGCTACAGAGGAAGAAAAAGAAATAATTCTCACCTAACAAAAACCTGCCCATGAATCAATTAGGAACCAAAAGCTGAAGAAATAAAATATGTTAAAGAGTAAATTTTATGGATTGTTTAAAACTTAAATAACAAAACGTTCTACAGTTTTCGTCTATTTATTTTCTGGTCATGTGTAAAAATAAACATTTAAAGGTATAAAGCATACTGGAAGATTAAAAAGCATAAATTTAACATGCAAAGTGTCAAAGTTGGAAGGTATGTTTACAAGACATGTACAAATATTAATTAAATATTTGAAGGTACCTTGATTTTCATATCATTTATGCTCCATATACGACTAGCAAAATCACATGATGCTGCAAGCAATAATTGTTCCTGAAAATAAAAGATAAATATGAAACTCACATAAACATATATGTCAAGAAATAGAACAATTAATAAGTATGTCGTAGATTCCTTGTGTTGGAATATAAAAATTTTTAACAAGAAAAACTGTTCTTTAGTTTTACAGTCAAATTGTTTTGAAAATATTAAAGATTGTCTTTGTGTTATGTAAATAATAGGTTCCAAATTCGGAATATTATTTTCAGACAGAAAAGTGCTCAAACATTAATATTGTATCCCAGCTTCCCTATCCAATAGAGAGCAGCATATGTTATATATACTAATTTTTATCCAAGTTCATCCATTTTTTCTGGTATAAAACGTGCTTTACACTTTTTCATGTGCACCGTAATGCTAAATGCTAATAAATTATCCCTTTATAAGTTAAAATAAAAAATTACTTATTCATGAAATATTTTGAAATTTTAAAAACATCATGTTATAAACAGATACATGAATTACAACACTGCAAATTTTCATGATAATTGAGACATTTTTCAGTCTGAAAATGTGTTTTGCAATTAGTTTGGGTTCTTTACATTTGGTGATTTGATTTTAGAACTTGCCACATTCTGAAACAACTCAACTGCTGTTGGTGATGAACCTTTCAGTTTTGAACCATAGTCAAATGAAGAAGACACCTCTAAGTCGGAACCCCCTCACCAAAACTCCGTACTACACCAACTCATATATATGGTGAATGCAGCCAACCTTAAAACAGAAAACTCAGTGTTCATACAAATATTATTTGTGGAAACTTCTACAAACTTCCTCATCCTTCTCACACACACACAAGAGTTGTCCATCATATTTTAATAGTTATCGTATCCTTAATGAGCAATAACAACTATAGTAGACAAAGAGTATGGAGAACATACAGGTAGTAGAATAGTTTCAAATTATCTGATATTTAACACACATAGTGAAGATATGCTATATTGTGGTAATGCAGCAATTTTCACAAAATTTAATTTAAATTTAAATAGTGCAATGAAAATACATAACTCTCGATTACCTCCAATTTCTGCATGTTAAACTAGGAATAAAAATATAGTAAATGCTGAAATATTAATATGTTAAATGTTTGGTGTGGTAAATGTAAAACAGTCAATGAAAATGTTTAGTAACATTAGATTCTCACTTCAGCATCAAAGTCAACAGAATGTAGTGATGAATTACTTTCATTAGCCACTCCTTTTACAATGATCTGTCCTGTAAAAGCAAAGGGTATGTGAAAAATAATTTGCTGAACTGATTTTAGATAAATAAATCGATAAATACACAAATAAATTTAAAATAAACAGATTAATTCAAACCTATTTTATCAAAATAGCTTCACAAAGATGTCAGCTTTTTTGAAATCAAAAACCATGTTTCACATATAATTTACTGCCATTTACACACAAACAAGTTGCAACAAAATATATACAAACAAATTACCACTATGATGGACCTCATAATTTTGAACCTTGGTCAAGTGAAAAAGAAATTTAAGCAGGCCTTCCGTCTCCAAACTACGACACTACTCCAATTGGAGGATTTTGAGCTTGACAAATTTAACATGCATCAGCCCCTCTATATGACTTGTCATCAAGTGGCACCAGAGTTCCAACCAGCGAAACACCGGACGCAAGTTTGTGACCAAAAACAATAAGCTACCATGGCCACTTATAGTGGCAAACAAATATTTTAATAATTCAGTTATTTTATGCATCAATGTCAAGTTTTTTAACCTTCAAGTCAAATGATTTACAATCAATATTAAAGAATGAAGAAATGCAGTAGCATATTAATACACATAGAAGACAAACAGAAGACACACAATTAAAATACAATAAAAATCAAAAGCCTTCCTTAAAGGAAAATAATTACTCAGAAATTCCATATTGTGCAAATATGATCAATATCACAGCAAAATTTAAAAAAATAAAAACCACAACTATAAATAAAATCAGCAAACAAATTTTCAAAAAGACACAATTATATGAAAATGGAATAATAAAGATGATTAAGGATGCCTTGAGGACATTTAAAATAATGAAAAGAATTTTCTGACAAGAAATTAAAAATGTAGAAGAAAAGTCTAAACGGATATTAAGGACTTTACACCAGATGATCTTTTAGTCATGATCTAATAAATATAAATACCTATTGTGTTTATTTATCTTTAGAGTTTTAAAATAATATAGTTCATTAAAAGGCTCTCATTCCTTTTTCTACAAGGCTGATTTATTTTAACACACACGATTCAGGATCACTGACCAGCTTGCTATAACCTTTTTCTTACAAGTGTATGAATGTATAGTATAGGTCTGTACATGTTGTTTTAAAATATTTCAATTAAGCTGTTAGAGTATTCTTTTTTAAATGGTAATTATGTCCATTTGAACAAATTAAATTTGAATGTTGTCCTAAAGATTTAGAGCAGTGGATAGCAAGAATGTACATGTAATGTGATCATGTAATCTTTTCAAATGTTTCATCATTCAATATGTTCTTTTTTGAAAGTGGCATTAGGTCATAACATTTTCATCAGGGCAGGGAAAGAAATAGCTCTGACTATTAAGTGTATTAAATTTAAGAGAATTTTTTTTAAAAAATGAATTTGTGAAATTTTGACTCCCTATTAAGAGTTAAAATGAATAAAATTTCACAGAACTGGAAAAGGAAAGTCATTTCATTGAAAGAATATTGGACAATATTGTGAGGAACTTGCAAAATAACATTAATAAAGTGGACAAAGTCAAATTTCTTAGTTTAACCCTTTTTCTACCGACAGTAATAAGTACTATTCTGAAATCGCATAGAATAACCATTTTTATGAATATTCTGACAATACTTAGCCGGAATATTCTTTGAAATTTCCTCTTCCAAGATATATGGCAGCACGGGTTCTAAGATGAGTATTTTAGCAGTGAAGGCGACTAGTTTTATAGCAGAAATTGCGTTTTCAGCAGATTGCGAAGATAGTCATTTTAGTTCCAAAAAAGTAGTTAATGTCAAAAGTTAAGTGTCTTATTTTTTTTTATATGTTAATGAAGACCTTAGGAAACAATTTGACTATTAATTTTAAGTGAACAATGCATATAATTAATTTTACAGTTGAATATATCTTTAATTAATTAATTAGCTCTAACGGATTAAATTTTCCAAAGTTGAGTATTTCTTTTATGTATATTTCTAAATTTTCAATGTAAGGACTCAAAAAAATATTTTGCATGAAAAAAACTGCAGTAATTCATAATGCGGTAGATAAAGGGTTAACTTTAATTCTGACGGACTTAAACTTGGTGCTAGTCTAGAAAAAAAATTTTTAAACAGATTTACACAAAGAATTCTCACTAATAGCCCAACAAGATCTTTGATCCTGAAGGTTTGTTTACTGAACATCAAGATTTACATATAAGGAACTTAAAAAATTAAAGATCACTGATTTAAATGATACTGCAAAAAGTTTTGGAAAACTGGCCACTTAATCAAAACACCATTACTGAACAAAAAATATTCGCAGGATTCAAGTTCAGTGGATGGGTTAAATTTTTCTAGTAAGGACTATGATTCCTATTTATCTCAACATAAATAAAAGAACTTTTCAAAAACAAGTTGTAATGAGGAATTAATATTTCATTATATTTTTAATTTACAGTTTGTATTTTTTATTGAGATAATAAGTAAGAGTTCTTCAATTTTAGATAATAATTAAAACATATGCATTTGAATATATGATATGTAATGCTAAAATATATAAATGAAACTTAAGTTGTTTTCTCAATTTTTTGGACAGTTTTTTGAATTAAATAACTTATTTCCTTTTACAGGGTGATTATTTTTGCTGAACTTTTGAATAATTATATCTATCAAATAAAAGAAAAGAAGAATACATCATTAATGGTTTAAAAACTCCAGAATTACTAAATTTAAAAAAAGTATCCAAACGAAAAAATTTCTTTCTTTAAACTTGGCACATCAGTCATTTCCTGCCTTATGTATTGACACAATCCTTTGCTAAGCTCAAGAAACAATTTTAAAGTTATAACTACCAATTTAAAACCCAGAGATTTCATGTATAGAAAAATTTAGTAATTCATAAAATGTCTCAAAAAAAGTTTAAACTAATTTTTTCACCTGAAACAAAATCCCACAATTTCACTTTACGATCACCCCCAGCTGTAGCAAACTTAAAATCGGAATGAGTCCATGCAACTGCATTAACCTCACCATCATGAGCGTCCTAAAAGAACATAACAAAATGTTTAACTGTAAATTATTTCAAGCATTACTTTAATAATATGAACATGTACAAATAAGAAAGAATAATTGTGAATAATATATGATTTACTAAAAAAAAACAGGATACCATACAAATGGCAACATAAAACAATAACTCTAGTCACATAAATTAAAGAAGTAATCCTAAGAAAACCAATGACAATAAAAATAAAAATCTAATTTTATAACTTTTCAAGATTTAAAACCAATTTGAAAAATTTAACTTTTAGATTTTATTCTAAGGTCTTAAAGAAATATTGTACATAAAATTGTGTAGGATTTATTTTATTAAATATTAACTTAAAAAATTATTTTCACACAAAAATTATGTACTGTATTTTTTTCTTTTTTTTTCATCATTTAAGAAGTTATAGAAGGAAAAAAAATCTTACAAATTTGTATTGGACTTTTCTTGGCACAATAGCATCTAAGCAAAGAGTGTTCTTCAGCCTAAAATTAAAAACCTAACTAGCTTAAAATGTCAGACACACACAAAAATAAAATACTTAAAAGCATACTATGAATGTACAAAAACATTCAAATTATATTAATTATTATTACACTATAAAGTTCATAATTTTTCCACAAACAGGTGGTTGAGAATTTTTATTTTTATAAGTGTTTATTTGCATACTAAAATATATACTTAAAATATACCATTTTTAATTTTAAAGAAAATTAACAAACAACATTAATACAATAATTTTAAATACTTTACATTTAGCCATCTACAATTAATACACTATGAAGGTTTAAGTGAGATTATGGAACTAGAGAGTAAATGATACAACTACCATGCTTTAAAAATTGACATTGCAAGAGATCACAAATGCTTTAATCTCAAAATTTTCCACTTTCAATAAAAGGTAACTTTATTAGTGACATAGCATAACACTATTAATTATATATGATAAATTTATATAAGTAAAATATGCAAGTGATAAAGATTTTTTCATATTATGAAGCACATAAAATGAACAGAAAATGTACAACTGATAAAAATACTGCAGATTTTTTTTAAAAAGTAACCACTGAGTAGAAAAAAAAAATCTTTAAATTTTTGAAAAGATAACACATATGATATAAAAAAAAATTTAATTAACAAAAATTTTCTAGACTAAAAGTAAAACATAAAATCAATGAAGAAAATAATTTTTAAAAAGGGAATTAAAGGGTTTAGAATTTGTATGAAAAGTAAAGAATTTGTAAATTCAAGTTATTACCTATAATTCTGCCAATTTTTTTATGTAATACTTTTCAAAAGAGACCTTTTTATATATTACATTATTAATGTAAATATTTCAGTTCCAGTATCAACAACCAAAAATATATGTAAAAATTTTTTTAAAAAAATCAATTTGTAAGGCGCATGTTTTTACACATGACATACATATGTTCACAAGTTTCACCCATTCTGGAAGATGCAAATTTCCAGTTTAACTAATGTCACATGATGCTATGATGACCAGATTCACTGACTGATAAAACATGTAGATATTCAACATATAAATTTATGGTGTTGCTGTTAGTACATCATTAATGAAAATATCTGAGACAAAGTCACATGAAGTGCTAAAGCACATGTGAGACATTACTTTTTGTATGAGTTTGGTAAAAGCAGTACTACAGCTGTAGAATGCCATAGTATTCGTCATGTTTGGGGGTGGGGAGGGGTGGAATTAACATCAGCAAATTAAGTCAGTACTTTTGGAAATTCATTGGAGACAGAAGCTGTGAAAATCAGGGAAGTGGACATCCTTCACACATTGGAGAAGAGACTCTCTTGATCAAGCCATTAAAGCTGATATCCAAAAATACCAGAATTAGTATGCATTATAAATCAGAAACTATACAAAGTCGAAGCTGATAATCGAAAATCACGGAGTTTTAAGGAGCTGTAACTATACATTTAATTACACTTCTCAAGTGTCAGCGAAACTGGAAAAATATTAGATTGTTCATGTGTAAGTAATGCAGTTTATAATTACATAAGGGTGTTCCTTTTTTCACAATCGTACAAATTCTAAACCAGTGGAAAAAGTAAATTGATTGTTTATTAATGCTGAATTAGAAGCAACACATATGGGCTAATGGCCTCTTAATTTTAAAATATGATCGAGTGACATGGACGATGTTCTATGATTCTACGATTCAGTCTAATGGAGTCACGAAAATATTTTACAGTTAATTTAAACTAAATTTATTAGATTTCCTATCAGATCAGTTTTTGAAATAATAAACCTTACAAAATATTAACATAAATTACCTCAACACTTAGGAGAATATTACATATTATTGCTTAATTTTTTATAAATAAGTTAGGTGATTTTATAACTATAATTTTACTTGTAATAATTATATGCCTATAATTTATATGATACATTTTTTATACTAAAAAGAAGTTAATAAAAAATGATGAAAAGTTCAAAATGGTTTAAGTAAAATATGAATTAAGTTGGATCAAAATGAAACATTTTTCAAAAAAGGGGAACAATTAATCAAAAAAAATAAAACATTTGTAATAATGAACCATTTTTTCCCCCATCAAGTTCCTAATATTTTTTTTTTAATTAAAATTATGTTTAGAGAAACAGTGAAACATTTATTTAAAAAAACTAAATTTACTTAAATAAGATAATAAATCTTTAATTTTTCACAACATAAAAAATAGGGAATACCTATTAGTATCAATGGCAACAGGTTCCTTTGCAGCTTCTTCTAGTTCTTTTTGTAGTTTAGCTTGTTTTTTTCTGAAAAACAAAATTTACATACATAAGATATCAAAAAACGATTTTATATAATAACCTGAATTTATGAAATACTATACTCTTTGAATTAATTGGAACAAATGAAAAAAAAAAGATTTTTCTTATACCTTAGCTTTTAATCATTTCATACCTTAAGTGGACTAAAAAGTCACTACATTACTATTATTAGAATAATCTATTATAATTTAATTATTAGAAAATCAAAGAAAAAGGATAATTTATTTAAGAGAAAAAGCAAAAGAACAGAGAATTTAATACCCTACTGAACCCCCTCTAGCGCGAATGCACGATGTTATACGATCAGGCATTAAGGCTTACAAGTTCTGTATGATGTCTTGAGACAATTCGCACCATATTTGCTGTAACCTTGGCTCTACTTCATTCAAACTCGTGGGATGCCCCACTCGCCATCCTAAATGATCCCAGATATGCTCGATTGGAGACAAATCTGCGGATCGAGCAGGCCAAGGAAGGGTAGTAACAGTAAGGAGACAGTCTTGTAACAAACACCCTTGCCGTGTGAGGCCGAGCATTGTCTTGTTGAAAAATGGCTCCTGGGAGACCTTGCAAGAGTGGAAACAAGTATGTTTGCAGGATGTCATGAACATACCCACTGGGCTGTCATGGTGCCATGGATCAATACAGGGGGTGACCGTGTATTGTAAGCAATGGCACCCCATACCATCACACCAACTGTGGGAGCGGTGATTCGCTGTAAAGCAAAGGCAGGATTGAAGCGTTCACCACGGGGTCTCTACACACGAACACGATAGTCATCACTGCTGAGGTTGAATCTGGATTCGTCGCTAAAACGACCTGGTTAGATTCCGCTACAGTCTAGTTTCCTCGTGCGCGGCACCACTCCAAACGGAGGCGTCAAGGGCAGCACACGTAATGGGCGCTGAGATCCCAAAAGTCCTTCAGCCAGGTGTCTTCGTATGGTTCGAGAAGACACAGGGGATCCTAGTGAAGGTGCTACCTGTGCCGGGATGGAGGCCGATGAAGCAGTTGACTGTGTGCGTGCATTTCTTACAATGTGGCGGTCTTCTCGACGACTGGTCTGTCGAGGGCGTCTTGAGCCTGGTCTTTGCGTAAATGACATCTCTCTGATCCACTGGTCCCAACACCTCCTGACAACACAATCAGGGCAGCCTAATTGACGAGCTACTTGCCTAGCTGACCACCCAGCTTCTATCATGACGATGATTCTCTCCCTCTCAAACTGCGACCACTGCTCCTATTGCCTTCGAAAACAGCGTAATGGCATGTCTACCTCAGCTCTTGCTTTGTAAACGATTCAGAACACTCAAGCAAGCTTTGGTTACCTGTTTTATACTCCACGGACAACGACGTTAGACGCCCTCTATTGGCTATACGTAATAAGCAATCATGCAGTATTTCTAATCATTTGCATATCTCCCTGACATGTACCTTCATGCCAAGTTTTGTTACGATCCCGTAATTATTTTTTGGTGCACTAATTTTTTTGTCCATGAGTGTATAAGTGAAAATTACACTACAGAAAATTGTACATTATTTTCTTGAATAAATCATTTAGCAAAATTAATTTTTCAGGTATATTTCAAAAATATCAATCCTTTTTCCTACTAAAAATATTATTATTAAAAAGGCTTTCAAATACAACAAAAAACTTGGCAGATTTATATTCAATTATAATCAAATCTCGGAGCTCCTATGTCCAGAGGCATGTAAATGCAACTTATATTGGGATTATATTGATGATTATCATCCGCACGTTGTCACGGGAGACCTTGGCATCGTGAAAGATGATTTATTGAGAAATTTTATGAAAAAAGGTACTGGTTTTAGGCTTATGATCACAAAATTAAATCTATCCTTATGAAACAAATCAAAAAGGATTTAGATAATTTTTACCTTAAAATTGCAATTAAATACGGAATGAAGATTGAAGCTTTCAATCAATTTAGATCTTATGTTTCAATAGAAATTGGCAAATTAGATTTCAGTGTTGAAAATGAAATTATGTATAAAGATCTTAGAGATCAATAGAGAATATTCAGAAGGACTTCGTAATTACATATGTTGATAAAGTCTCTGCTAATTATGCCATAATCTGTAAATATTTGTACAGTAAAATATTAAGTAATCACACTTTAAATAATAATGCATTTCAAAAATCAATTCACAGTAATAGAGAAGGTGATAATCGTCTTTTGGCTTTGAACAAAAGATTGAATATTCATCTAAAAAATATTAAATATCCATGCATTTTTTAACACCAAAATTTCATAAAAGCCCTATAAAATTTCGTAGTAATACTAATGGGTATGATACATATATCACGAAGTCTGGGAAGATTTTACAATCTATTCTTCAAAATATCATTGATAACTTACAACACACAGCAATAATTAAAAACAGCTTAGAGATTGCCTGAGTCACTAAGGATATGTTAATTTTTTCTATGCAAGGCTTTGACTTCGAAGACCTTTTTAATTCTGTCGATATTGATGATATGATTAGGGTTCTACAGTTAATTTATGATAAATATGAATGAAAAAGAAAAAATTCGATTAATCTTGTTAACCTTGTATTACAAGAAAATTTCATTGCATTTGATCAGAAATCTTTATAAACAGATCAGAGGACTACCTCAGGGTGGTCCTGCTAGTAATTGTTTAGCTAACCTATAGTTACATTTTTTTTTTAAATTGATCATATTGTTGATGCATTTTACTTGCTTTATCATTATATAGATGATTTAATAGTTTTTGGTAAAAATAGTGAATACAAGCCAAATATTACGTTCTACCCTGATTATCTCAACCTCCTTAAAGCTAACTTTAACATGGTTGAATTCTTGGATTTAGACTTGCATATTATTAATAATAATGTAGCCAGTAACATTTTTGACAAAAGAGATTCTTTTAAATTCCTGTACGAAACTAATTTGCATTAATCAATTTACAGAAATATTATTTTGAATTTTTTATTTAGAAATGATAACTTAACTACCCACAAAATAGATAAATTCAATAATATCAAAAAAAATTTCAATCCTATTTAGATCATGACTACCCTTTTAACTTCTTAAAAACTTATATTCATCACAAATACATTAATTGTCTTGCTCTTTCTGATTCCAAAACCACCACACAACAATAGGATTTCAAAGTCAGCATGTTAGTGGTCTTGCTGTGAAGATTATATTATAACGCTCTTCTCACAGTTTACTTTTTTTCCCACACACATCTTGAACATCTTACACATTTAAAAATTTCTACATTTTTGATAACCAACCTAATTAAAGCCTAGAAATTTCTACATTTTTGACAACCAACCAATTCATAGCCTACCAAATTTGATTGTCATCTCTCTTGGCATCTACTTTTGCTTTCTGGTTTAAAAGATGTGTTTATGTATAATCTGGTTTTTTAAGTGAATAGTAGCTTTCCATTAATTTCAAGATTCTTGGCTCTCTTGGAAAAAGCTCTGTGAGTAGAAGTTCTGTAAAATTCTTTTTTAAAGAATCCTTTTCTTATGTAATTTTTTTAGAAATTTTCTGCTTTAAGATTTTAGGAGAATTTGTCGCAGAATAGTAGTCGGTGGTTTTCTCATACTTTCCGTGAGTTTTTATATACTTTGAATTTTTATTTGGTTTTTCCTAC
Organism: Trichonephila inaurata madagascariensis; assembly: GCA_019973955.1. NCBI lineage: Eukaryota > Metazoa > Arthropoda > Arachnida > Araneae > Nephilidae > Trichonephila > Trichonephila inaurata. The sequence goes on along the minus strand of BMAV01024703.1, from coordinate 92,884 downwards.
CGAGTTGCAAAGGGGGAAGGTTGGTGCCTTCAAACTAGTTTAACCCCACTTATTCGGCCCCAAGTCCGAAATTGCTTCCTGACTTGCTATGTTCCTTTTTGTATTTTTCAATAAATTTGATCTTCATGTTTTTCTTTTATATTTTTATTACGTTATTTCTTATGTTCATTATCTATTACTTCTTGTTTTTGATATATTATATATATATATATTTAAGAAAGAAATTTATATATGTCCTCCTTTAACAGAAATGATCTTTCCGACAAGTATTGGCATTAAATCCACTAGTGTAGTGTGTGCATGTTCTTGACTTCATCATCATGGAACCACACTTGTATAGCACTTTTTATCATTTATTATGTTGTCTTGCAATTCATCTTAGCTAAACGAGAATACTCCATAAGTTCTAAATAGGATTTAGGCCTGGTGAATAACCAAGCAAATCAAGTACTTATACTTTACTTTCCCGCATAAAAGTCTAGATCAATTTCGAGTTTGGACAAGGGGGGGCCAAGTCATGTTGAAATGTTACGTCAAATGTTTCCATGAATGGCACAATCCTAATGCGTAATACTTCTATGTATTTGATAGAATTCAACATGTTATATTGTGCAAAAAAAACCCTTGATATCTTAGAAGAGTGTTTCACAGTCTGTTGGATATGATCTGGTAGCAGAGTTTCTGCTTCATTTCCTTTAACTACTTTTGATTTGTATCCTGCACAAATAAATGTGTTCCATCAATGAAAATCACCTCCTTCCAGTCATTAATAGTCCATGATCGGTATTTTTTGGCCCATGCTAAACGTTTTTTTATCATTTTCAGAGCTAGAAATTGTTTTTTCTTTGGTCTTCTTGCCTTATGGCCAACTGCCAGAAGTCTTTTCATTGCAGTTGAGGTACTCACTTCAACAACATAACCCAATAAATCCTTCCAAAGGTCCATGTCTTAATAGAATTTCATCAGTTCTTGAAGTAGTTTTCCGTAGACAATGATCCAGAATCTGGAAATGCTCTTAAAATTCTTGAAACACTTGATTTGCCGACACCAACTGCCAGAGCTATATATCTCATAGTCATAGAAGTGTGTTCATTCAAAGCAATTATTTTAGAACGTTTCCTTGGAGTAATATCTATCTTTGGGCAAGCAAAAGTAACATGTATTACATGTAACTCAAAATTATAACCACCAGCTTTCACACTGAAAAGCTCACAACTGAACTACTGATGAACTAAAACCAGTCAAACGAGTAAATTAGAGTCAAGATCGATCCGTCAAACTACGAATATGCAGATATAATCATTTTGAGGTTCAGTATATAACCGGTTCAGAACATCACTGGCAATCACATACCAACATAGACAAGAAAAAAGTTTGTCCCAATTAATTCGAACAATCTAGTATAATGGTAAAACATAAACTTGAAATTTAGTTTTCCACAAACAAGTTCCATTTCAAAGTAGTAGTTAATTAATTAATCAATTGTACTTAATGAAAACTAAGAGATACAGGCTATGGTCAACTAGAAATAGTTACATCACTTGTCTAAATCTGCATATTTTTTAAATATCTGATTACTTCTTTCTAATTTTTTAATATATATAACTTAACTCAGTGACATAACGGCCTATGAGGGCCAAGGCCTACTGTGCCTATCTCAGTATACGCGACCTTGGGCCTTGAGGTGCATGAGCAGATGTCCCGGTCAGCTGGTCAGTCTGACGCAAAACCTCCAGTGTTAAGTTTCTAAGTAACTTTGGTACTCATTTATTGAACCACTGAAGGGATGAAAGGCTGAGTCAACCTTGCCCAGACTGGGGTTTGAACCTAGGACCTATGGGGTGGAAGAGTAAAGCACTAACCACTGAGCTTCATTTATGTGTGTGTGTGTAAAGGGGAGCCACTGCATGCCCCTTGACACGTAACCCCGCTAGCTTCGGAAGGAGGAGAGCGGCAATGACAGAGAGTAGGACAGAGACCAGAGAGAGAGCGAGATAGACCCGCAACGACAGAGAAAGAATACCTTTTAAGAAGGACAACGAGCTTTTGCAGCCCTTAGGCAACAACACACGGTTAAGTTTTAATAATACATTATTGTTTTGAAAGTGACTATTAAGAATATTATAGTAGTGACTTTAGCAAACTATTTCAAATTACCAGGTACTTTATCTATATATACACAATTACAAATTCTTTTTGTACAGCATAGATTTTTAAAATGCATTATTGTTTTGAAAGTGACTATTAAGAATACTATAACAGTGACTTTTTGCAAAGTATTGCAATATATATATTTATATGTATATAATAAATTAATGTCTACTCTACATTCGAATCTTCTTTATTTATAACATCTAATTCATAAATCCTAACACCCTATTTCAAAATGCGTTTCAAATTATCTTTTTCTGAAGCATAAAAAAACTAGGGTTGGCAGCCCTGGGATCCCGAAATCCCGGTGTTCTTTCCAATCCCAAAATCCCGGGAGTAAAATAACTAATCCCAGCATTTAATTTTTCTCTGAATTATATTTTAAAATGATTTCTCATCAAAATTTTCTAAGAATTTAATTCTTAGAAAATGTATATTATGTTTATGAAATATATATGCAGAAATTTTTTGTGCAATTATAAGTTCCTTAAATAAAAAAAATATATGCAGCTCTCATTTCTCATACGGGAGAACTAGGGTTTGCAGCCCCGCCATCCCAGTGTTTTTTCCAATCCCGAAATTAAAATAACTGATCCCAGGATTTAATTTTTGTTTTAATAATATTTAAAAAAAAATTTCTCAACAAAATTTTCTAAGGATTTAATTCTTAGAAAATTTATATTATGTTTATTAAATATGTACGTAGAACTCTTTTGTGCATTTATAGGTCTTATAAGTTAAAAAAAAAGAAATGAGCCTTACAGTAGTCGCATATGATGTGTAACATCTGACATGTTATCGTGGGAAATAAGCAACAGTAACTTAAATCCTGAAAAAAATGAATAGAGTATGATTGGAAATAATATTTTCTATTGAATAATTATATCTGTAATGAAAATTTTATTTAGGAGTAATGCAATTTTTTACCAAAAATATTTACTCTTGTTCAATTTGGGGAAGAGTGAATACAATAGACTTGAAAATGGACAAACAAGGGTTTTGGTGGCCATATATATTTCTCCGAATCAAACGGTTCGAAAAATTAATGATTTCCTGCATTTTGTACTTTTACCATATACTGAAGACGGTTCTGCTCTTTTAAAAACAAACTATCACTCATTTCCCATGATTTTGAGTGTGATTGAATTGAGTTTTGAATCAAGTATGATTAGAAATAGTTTTCTACCGAAACGCTGCATACTGCACCAAAATTATTTTCCAAAAATTTGGTTTAAAACTCATCATGGCGTTTTTTGAATTTTCGATAATCATGACCCCGGAAAACCGTCGAGTTTTTTTGCAACATGTTCCATTTGTTCAACGTCTCCCTCTAACCACTCTTACTTGTTCGGCATCGGCAGGGCACGGGTGAATTTCTGCAGGGCCTGTATTAGAAACAGATGCTATTGCTGCAGATGGAGTATGAGATAATGGCAATCGTAAAGTTGTGTGACTAACAAATAGATTTGATATAGCAATATTGGGGGGGGCCCGTTGATTTTTTGTGACAAATTGTGTTCACTGCGTTCCCCCTGAAAAATCCCTTTTTGGTTGGGGTTGGGAATTATGTGAAAATTTTTTTTTCAGCTTTACCCCCTCCATTTTTTAATTTTTTTTCTTCACATTTTTTTTTTGCTTATAATTTCGCATATATTTGCTCTGGATTTACAAATCACAAAATCATGAAAATTTAATTAGCTTGGTAAATGTTTAAAAATTAGAAATATTAGAGAATATCAAAATTACCTTTGCAATTAATTAGTTTTTTTAGTTGAGAAAACTTTTTTTAATCACAATTAAAAATATTATATTGACAGCGACAGGAATTAACCTCAAAGTAGGAAAAAGATACGCTCTAAAATATTTATTCGAATAGTTCCATATTGCTTACTCATATTGTCTTAAGAATGTTGAACTTTGTCAGATGCTTAACAGTAAATATAATTATTAATATAGTTTACACATATAAATATAACCTCAGACTTCATACACAATGAGCCCTGAGACTGACAATTGAGTATAAGAATCTAAGTTTATCCTCAATAAGATTTGCTGACATTTGGGAAGAGGAGTAAGAAAACGAAATCGAGTTTTAGAATTCAAATCTTTTGAAATGCTAACTAAAACAATATAAAAAACAACTACTAGAGTTGGATTTCGCATATATTCTGCTCTGGATTTACCTATCTCTGCAAATCACAAAATCATGAAAATTTAATTAGCTTGGTAAATGTTTAAAAATTAGAAATATTAGAGAAAATCAAAATTACCCATGTAATTAATTAGTTAATTTTTTAATCACAATTAAAAATATTATATTGACAGGAATTAACCTCAAAGTATGAAAAAGATACACACTAAAATATTTAATTGAATAATTCCATATTACTTACTCGTATTTTCTTGAGAATGTTGAACTTTCTCAGACGCTTAATAAATATAATTATTAATATAGTTTACACCTATAAATTAATCTCAGATTTCTTACAGAACGAGTCCTCAGACTTTGACAATTGAGAGTAAGGATCGTAAGTTTATCCTGAATAAGAATTCGAATCTTTTGAAATGCTAACTTCAACAATATAAAAAAAAAACTAGTAGAGTTGGACTCGATGCGAGGGTAGTGAAGAGACACAATCACGCGAGTTGGACCCCAAATGCAAGGGTAATGAAGAGAAACCATCACGCGCATTCATTGGTCAAATCAAATAGCGCACACTTACGTCATTTCCATCCCTTTTCACGAAATCACTCCTACAAAATTCGGCAATTGAGAGGAAAGATGTTACACATCAAAAGAAAATATATATACCGTAAAATCATTATAGCGGCATTTTGAACCAAAAAATAAGATCGAAAATTAAGGGTCGTTATGCGGTTATAGATAGCTTTAAAAATAACAAAAAGGTTGGACATAAAAAAAATTTACTTCTAGGCGTTCGATATACTGTTTATTTAAAAGAAACAACTTGCCTTGTGAACAAGAATAGTTGTAGTTCTAGAAGGGATGCTATTTTTCAAAAGTCTGGGATAATACCTTGAATAAATTACTTCAGAAACATAAAACAATGTATATTAATATTTCAGATTTCTTAGTTAAAGAGTGCGGCGTTATACGGCTGAACATACCTAAAATTAAAAATTTTAGCTTGAAAGTGTAAGTGCGGCGTTATACCGTCTGCGTTATACACGGTCGGCGTTATCGCCGGATTTTCGCGGTATATATATAAATATATATATACACTTGCTAGAAAAAGTCTGCATTCACACATAAGAAATCAAATAGCAAAGGTAAAATTTAATAGAAATATAATTTTTTTTCTAACACAAAATTACATGAATTTGTTTATTATTATTTAAATATTGAGCATTCAAGAATTCGTTAATTTTGCATTAAAACTACTTAAGATAATGGCAATTTTGTAGCAAAGCACACAAATAGTAGGCAGACAGTCTGGGTTCACTATTTGAATATTCTCGATTCCTGGAATTTTTATCAACAAGCGTTATAGATTAACAGACTTTTTGCATTCAGTTATCAAGTAAAGTAGCTTAAGAAAATTGAGACGCAATAATTTTCACGCTTTTGTGAGATACAAAGCAAGTTAAGGACATGGAAAATAAAAGGAAGGAAATTAGTATCAGTGAGCATAAAATCATTGTAAAAAGGTGGAATGACGGAAAAAGTTGTCGGAATATAGCCAGATCCGTTGGGCGGCAGTATTCATCTATTCACACACACAGCGTGTTATTTAAAACTTTAAATCTACAAGAATTTACATATCCAAACCTTGTTTTAGTTGCCAATCTAAACTCACAATCAGAGAAAAACGAAATATGATATCAATGGTGAAAAAAAATCTGTGTTTGATTGCACTTCAAATAGCAATGAACATTCTTGAAAAGTTTAACAGAAATATTTAAGTAAATACTGCAGACCGGATACCGTCGTAGAGTGGCTTGCAGAAAGCCTTATATTTCAATGACCAAATGGCTTAAACGGATAGCTTTTGAAAAAGAGCATATACATAAGCCTCCAGAGTTCTGGAAGCCTGTGATATTCTCTGTTGAGAGCAAAGTTTGCATCTTCGGCATAAAAGATCGTAAATTGATATGGAGAAGACCTTGCACAGTGCTTCAAAAAGAGCATTTAGTACCAAAGGTAAAGCACAGCGGTGGTGGAGTCATGGTGTGGGGTGTATGGTGAGCAATGGTGTTGGTAAGTTGGAGTACATCGAATCAATTATCAACAAACAGATTACACCTTGATGTTGTAAGCTTAATTTAAAGAAAATGCCGCAAGCTGCGGCAGATCATCATATAGAACTACGCGCAAGCGATCTTAAGCACACCGCTGATGTTGTACAGCTTTTGGCTCTTGTATAATATTCCAAATCAACTGCACCAGCCCCGGGGTCATCTGATCAAAACCAAAGAAACCTTAGATTTGGGGGGCGTGTTGTCAACACAATATATCTAGCAAGGATATGCTGAAGAGTGTTCTTAAGAACCAATGGGAGAAGCTATGCCCTGAAGAAATCACAGGATTTGTTAGTTCAGAGCCGAAACAATTTTAGGAGGTACTCGAAAGGAGAGGTTATCCAACCAGCTACTACCAAATAGCTCATTATCCCCTTTTTAAATATTTTTTATAGTTGCTACAAAAACAGTGAACGCACCTTTTTTTACTTGATTTTTGTTAGTATCGCTACAAACTTTGCTTTCATAGCTTTTAAAATAAAGACAACCAAATTTACTTTTGTTATTTTAAATACTTAAAAAGAACTAAATAAAATATTGTTTTATATTTTTTTTTAAATTCCAGTTTTTTAATTTTTTTCTTGTTAATGTAAGCAATAGTCAGTGAATCGATTTTTTTCCCCCCAAAAAGTGTATATATATCATATATAAAAAAGAAAGGGGGTTTTAGTTACACTATTTATAACTCAAACCTTTTTCATATGGCAAAAAATTGGTGGGTGGTATTTAGAGCCAGGGGGCGGACATAGGATACTGTTTATCCCCATTTGACAGCGTTTCCCTTGACTTGACATAAAACGTCAGTCCATAAAAAATGGAAAAAAAAGTCGAAAGAATAACAAAGCCCAAATGCAACTATGTAATGTAATGGGCCTTTTTGGATGACAATTTGATTTTTTTTAAAAAATCAATTTAAAACTACTATTAAATAAATAATTAACAATCATAATGTTATGATGGAGCCATTGCCCATTCAAATAAAAAGTGAAGTGAACTATAAAACGTGGTATAACAAAAACGCATCAGACTTGGAATAACAAAACGCAAATGACAGCTAAGTAATGGATATAAATTTGATTTTTGTAAGAAATCAATATTAAAACTATTTCTAATAAAGAAATAAATAACAATCATAATGTAATGATGAAGCCATTGGCTATTTAAATAAAAAGTGAAGTGAACTATAAAAGGTGGTAAACCAAAAACGCATCAGACTTGGAATAACAAAACGCGCATCTCGAACAGCTAAGTAATTTTGTATTTGAATGAATGGTTGAAAATTTGAGTTTTGAAATAAATTTTTAGGTGAAGTGAAGTGAAGTTTAATTAACAATGCGACCAACGATCAAATCTTTCCGACAAAGCGGTAATGCAAGAAGGATCTGGAAACACTGCAAATGAAAAGACTGAAGAAGAACAAGAAATTGCACATGAACAGCCAGCGTTAGTATGGCCGACGTGTTTCTCAATCACAACAGCAAAAGTGATGCAGCCGTGAAGCGGCTCGGTTGGCAAAAGCAAAATCGTCGGCGAACAACAGGGTCAACAAATAGATAATTTCGCGGCAGAACAAGAGATTTATCAAGTACTGATTTGAATCGAGCAGCGTTTACGATCACGTTTGCAGCAATGATTACAGCTTGCATCCTAGGCGTTTGCATTGGGCAAATGGCGTTGTTTGCAGTATTGTGGTGCATTAAAGTTTTCCGGAGAAACGCCCGGATTATGCTGATTTAGTGGTACAGTGAAATTGCCATTGTTGACTCCGCCACCTGAGCCATTGTATTCATTGCTTTGTGGCGAAACACCAGAATCATGCCACTTTCTTGCAAACACTCAAAAATACAATGGTTGTTTCTTAATGACGTCATTTGGGGCAGATATTATCGAAGAACGAGGATTTAATCCGACATTTAAGGTATTTATTTTTGTACTTACATAGAATACAGTTAAAGAATAACTTACTTTACTTATTTGTACGTATTATATTTGCTAATTCTGAACTCTTTTCTCACACTGGTTTTTATTTTGTAGATACAAGGACAGATTCACCATCGAATTGGATCACAATATTTATCCACCATATCTATAACAATATTTTGCTTATATGAAGAAAAGATTTCTCCAAGGGCCTGAACTAGGGTTTTTGAAAAATTTACATTATTTTTCAGAATTACTAACGATTGAAAGAGTCATTGGTGTTTTTTTCTTAAAATTTCTCCACTGTTGTATTAAAATATGGATAAATCCACTTCTAAGATATAATTAAAAACTCCTAGTTCAGGCTCCGTACAGTGGTCTGAGCTATATATACGCTAAATACACTCATTGACAAAAAAATTAGCACAACAAGGAGTTGTCAAAATGAAACGAAATTTTACATATGTAATGACTACTTTCATATAAGTAAATGATTAGAAAATCAAAGAAAAAGGATCATTTATTTCAGAAAAAAAGGCAAAAGAAGGGGGGGGTTTTAAATACCTTGTTGAATCCCGATTTGTCTGATGGAAACCCTTCGGGATGATGTCTTGAGACATTTTTTTTTCATTTTTTGCTGTAACCTTGTTTGGGTTTGGGAAACTCATGGGATGCCTAATATGCGCCCCAAATGTTTCCCAAAAGATATGCTCGATTGAAGATAAATCTGGGGATCGGGAAAGGGCCCAAAGGGAAAGGGGGTAGTAACAGTGCAGAGAAAGTTTTGGGACACCCTTTTTGTTGTGTGGGGCCCGAGCATTGTTTTTGTTGAAAAAATGGCTCCGGGAGCCATTCCATGGGGTAACAACCGCGTGTGGTTGCGGGGTGTCATGGACATACTGCTGGGTTCATGGTTTCCATGGATCAATACTGGGGGTGAACCCTGTATTGCAGGCAATGGAACCCCATACCATCACACCATGGGGTGGTGTTTGGGTGTAAAAAAAAAGGCGGGGTTGAGAATTTCATCAAGGGGTCTCCTCACACAAAAAACCCATTGTCATCAATGCTCAGATTGGTCTGGATTTTTTAAAAACAACTTGGTTCCATTCCCCTCGGGCCCGTTTCCCCGTGCGGGGACCACTCCAAATGGGGGGTTGATGGGTTGGCGTCAAGGGGGAACCGTTTGGGGCCCGGTCCCAAATGTCCTTCCCAAAAGGGTTTTTATGGTTCAAAAAAACACAGGGGCTCCTAGGAAGGTGCTACCTGTGCCTGGATGGGGCCGATGAAGCAGTTCTCCGCGGCATTTCTTCATGTGGCAATCTTCTGACAACTGGTCTGTAGAGGCGCCTGACCCGGCTTGGGGAAATGACATCTCTCTGATCCCTGGTCCCAACACCTCCTCATAACACAATCAGGCGCCTTTGCAAAGCTACTTGCCTGCTGACCACCCAGCTTCCATCATGCGATGATTCCCCCCCTCCCTTGACAGCTGCTCATACGTCTTAAAAAACAGCGTAATGGCACATCTCCTCCTCTTTCTATGTAAATGTTTCAGCACACTCAAACAAACTTTGGTTATCTTTTTTAAATTCAGGGGGCCCTTTCCCCCTCCACTGGTTTTATTTTAAAAATGAAACATTTAAATTACTAATTTAACCATTTTTATTAAGGGGAGTAAATAATAGAACTGAAATTAGATCCTCAAACCCGGAAAGGAATTTTACAGCTTTTGAAGGATAGTTGATCAAAATCTGTAAAAAATAAAGCATTTAAAAATCAAAAAAGATATTTTTCTATTGTAACCTTTTTCATGCCATATCTTCTTAAAAAAAAAAACTGTTCTGAATTTGTAATCTTTGCTTATCTTCTGATACACTACATGCATGTTAAGGTTCGTGATAGTATCCGACTTCCTTCCGAGTGCATATATTTTTTTTGTGACAGAGTGTATTTTATACTAATATACATTTGATACTAATTATGGATAATCAATGACAGCCCAAAATATTTGATAATTTTTTTTTTTTGAAAAAGAAAAGTTACATACTAAATAAGAATTAAAATAATTTTTTAACTTAAAAAGTTGTTAAATAATTTTATTCATTTCAGTTTTTAAGTGATTTTATATATAAAATAACAATGCAACCATATTAATTGAACTGAACTCAGTGGCTCAACAGCCCCTGAGGGCCAAGGACTACTGTGCCTATCTCAGTATACACAACCATAGGCGCTGGCACTTGCAGATGTTTTGGTCAAGTGGCCAGCCTGATGCAAAACCCCCAGTATTCAGTTCCTAAGCAAGCTTGGTACTCATTTATCGACCCACTCAAGGGATGGATAAAAAGCTGAGTCAACCTTGCTCAGCTCAGGCTTTGAACCTTGAATCTGTGGTGTGAAAGTGCAACACACTAACCACTCAGCCACTGGGCTGACCATATTAACTAATTTACATTAAACAGAAGAAATAGAAAATAAAACACAACAAAAGAACAATCAACAGTGACTTAAGAACATCTTCATTTTCATGTGATATTCCACTCAAAAATTGGCTCTTTAATGTAAGACCATAAACAGTCACATACGTTAAAAAGGCAATTTAATCAATTTGAAGTATATTTGTTTCATTCATCAAAAGAAAACCTTGAACTTTGTTCACCTTTGAAATTTATTGAGAAATTATCTTTAGAAGTAAATTAGATTACATGAAAAATAATTAAAATTAATACATTTAAGTCACACATTCATCCCTTTGTTCCTCCCCAAAAAACTAGTTTAATTGACAGTTGAAAACAACCAAAACAAAAAAGCAATGCCAATAATGTGAGGTGGTAATCTTCTAGAACAGTGATTAGCGCCAAACTTTTTTGACTGCGACCCCTTTTGTAGAGAAAATTATTGCGACCTCTAGAGATAAATGTTCACAAATACGATGTAAATAGGCATTTTCTTTCGTTTTATCGAATAAAAAAAATCATCATTTCAGACACATATTATATTATTTATAATTTAAAGAAAATATTTTTTTGTATAGCGTAAAAATCAGTAAAATTGCTAGCACAATGAGGATGTATGTGGCAACAAGTTTCCTGATTATCTCATCGATGTTCGGATGTATGTTGCTAATTGCAATTGCATATCATCTTCAGGGTTCAAGCGAAGGCGGTATTTAGTTTTATTGAAACTAGTTTGCTAAATCATTTCACATAAATCGTTGATGCAAATTGTATTATTAGTAATCTGATGGCATTCTTGCATAGAACAGGATATTTTGGAACAGGATATTTTTCCATGGATGGCAAAACTTTTGGCAAGGCTGAATCTAAATTGATTTAGAAAAGTATAATCACTAATCAAATCTATCAATTGCTCTTTCTCACTAATTTGAAGAGTTGAACTGCATATATGAAGTAGGAAAATGGATCACGAATCAACCAAGATCGTTTTCAGGAAAATCCTCGAATCTTTCGAAAAATTTCTTTTTAACTTTTTTAATGTGATTGGAAATGATGTTTTTAATGTAAATATATCTATATTATTTTCCTTGATAAAATCGTTAAAGCAAAGAGAACATATGCGGTGTTGTTTTTATTCAGTTCAGTTTTAAAAGACTAAACTTATTTTAAAAAGCGAATTTTACTGGCTGAAGTTATGATAGTTGAATTCTCACCCTGCAAGTTCAAATTTAAATCGTTAAGTTTTCGAAATATCAACTAAATAAGCTCAGCTTTCTAGTCAAACTTCATAGATATAATAACTTGTCAATCTATGTTTCTTTTTCGCTTAAAAACATGTACACTTCATTTCTCAAATCAAATATCCGTGAATGAGTATTTTCCCATCGCGAGTCATCTGACTTGGGGTGTGTGTAACAGTAATCTCTCATACGTTGAGCCCATTTCATTGCAAAGTATTGAAAAAGAGATGGCTGTTAAGACTATTTGCATTTAATGTAGTTAATTGAACCTAACAGCGTCTTGTAATATGTTGTGCAACTCTTCATCCATATCTTTGGAACAAGAGCTTGCGATGAATCATACAGTGATTAAATACCATATGAGGCGCCACTTTCTGGATTAAGCCTCTGAGCCCTTTGTTCCGAACCTGTTAATGCTGCAGCACTATGGTACAAATCGCAATAACACAATATGCCCAGGTAAGGGACACACTTTGCTTCAAATATTCATTTATTACTTGAATATTTTTTCTCCAGTGTTTTCCTTCCTTCCAAACTTTTGCAACATAAAAACGTTTCTGTTATATCTTCATTAAAATAAATCTAACGTAAATAATTAGTTGTGACATTTTAGTATCTCCGGTAGTCTCGTCAGTTGTAAAAGCAAATACAGATGAATTTTGTAACAAGTTTTATGACTCTGACTTACTTGATATTTCAAGTGACATTTTCGGAAATCGCGGTATCTCTTGTGATATAATGGTATTGTTCTATTAGATAAGAAACTTCTAAAAGAAGCTCGTAATGCTTTCTGAGGTATTGTTGTAAATTTCTTTAGATTTGCACTTTGAATTTTCAATTGTTTATTTTGAAGTTCATTATGTTTAGTTTCCAGATGCCTTGTTAATTTAGCTGGTTTCACGCCGTCATTTGCTAATTTTTTGTTGCAAATGACACATATCGGGCGTTCTTCATCATCAACAACACAAAATGTAAAACCATACTTAATAAATTCCTCATTGTATTTTCTTAATTTTTTAGATGGGGCATTTTAGTTCCAGGGTACGAGACTCCTCATCAAGTATTTGTTTGTTTTGTTAGCTTAAGATGTACCTGGTATGCATTATTACCCATTTATCTATTATGAATATAGAGGTTAAATTTTTTTAACTAAAACAAATAATAAAAAGTTTATCATTTTTTTTTTTCGAAAATTCAATAAAATTAGAGGTCTTTTCTCTAATGATGGCGCACATACCTGATGAACAACGAGGCAAAAGCCCGATAAAATATAAAAAATTATAATTACACAGCGTCACATGATAAAACTTCGAGGGAGAAACTAAAACAATTGCAGGCCAACTGTTACATGCTACAACTTTACATGAAATCGCGGTAAAACATTCAGCGATAATTTTTTGGTGGATTTGGTTGGCGCTGGCTTGAGTACGCTTATGTCTGAATGGCTCCACAGCCCTTGATTACCACTCCATCTCGTGCGGTCGCGCATGCCGGATTCGGCCTTAATAAATTATATAACATCAATATGGCCGGACAAATAGGCGCTTTTCAGTAAAACTGGCGAATTACCGCGAACAGGGCGTCATCTGCGGGTAGAAAAACTTTGCGTCTTCACACTTTACATTTGTGCAGCATTACGGTCAAAGAAAGAGTGAACAGCAGGAAATTGTGATTAAACAGTAAGTGATGGCGTTTCGCTCTTTATATGTACACTGTATGGTATGCAGCATGCAGGTATAATGCATTTCATAAAAATTTGGCGACCCCCAAAAAACTTCTGGCGACCCCTAGTTTGCACACCTCTGTTCTAAAAGACAGGACAGTAAATTCTCTATATGCTGTTACTAATGTAAATTCGGAAATATTTAGTTCACGAAATTCTTTCGTTCATACAAAAAGTAAAATGAAAATTTATTTGGAAAATAGTAAACAAAGATGAAACTAAACAATTTTTTGAAAAATTGGCAATTTGAAATTTATATATTATAAATCTTAAGAAATATCATTTAAGTTTTAGTGAAAATTTCTAATAATTTACAAACTAATTATTTTCTACTGATGCATTACACACATTGAACAAAAATTTTGCTCATCATGCAATTAAAAAAGCAGAAGTTTGTTTAAATAATTATGTATCCTAATTTTTTTAACTCAAATAAACTTTTACACTTTAAATTACAAATAAAACATTGCATATTCAAAAAGAAGAATAGGAAGTTCATTAAAAGAAATTGCACTTTATAAGTAAACAAACTATTCAGCATATCATTGAAATGGCTCATATGTTTTAATGCTCTAAGTTTTTTGGGTGCACTATACATAAAAAGTTACTTTCTATTTTGAATAACTGGTTTTTAAAACAGCTTAGCTTTTTACAAGAAACAGAAAACTTCATCGCATCCCTCCTATGAAAAAGAAATTCAAAAGTTTTTTTCTATTATTAAAAAGTGTTGAACAAAATGTTATCACATAAAAACAAAAATTCAACATGATTTTGAAAAAAAAAATTTTTTTTTAAGAGCTGAGATTTGAAGTCAGTTTTTAAAAAGAATGGATATTGAAAGAGATACAAACATATTGAAAACTATATTTATTGAAAGAATTTACAAAATATTAGCGAACAAATGAACAAAAATTTTAACAAGATATATCTCCAACTTTCTTAGAAAGTACATTAAAAAAATTAATCGCCTATACAAAGTTTTCATGAACCAACAAACTGCGGTTCCTTCATATATTAACACAGAAATTAATGAGTAAAAATAGTTCAATATATAATTTTCAGAAAAATAATTTATGTTCCAACACATTAATAAGACACAAGTTCTTTTTTAGAATATATTTCAGAGTTTCCATAAAGACCTACCTTTAAAACTGTATAGGGAGAAAACTACCTCAAATTATCTAATATTTAAAGTAATCACAATGAATTACATATTGAAAAATTAATAAAATTTCATCATTAAAAATAGTACTATGATTTACAGAAATATGAAGTATTTAAAGAGAATTAAAGCCTCTCAATGACTTCTAGTTTAGAATGCTGGAATGCATTTTACAATTGTTATACAAGAGCAAAGACCAAAAGTAATTGTATTCACACTTCTTGATTAACATTTTTTGTTATTTAAATGATTAATTTTATCATACTAGTTTAAGCATATGGTAGGTAATAATGCCAAGCCATCTCAAGAATTTTAAGGGGAAAAAAAATAAGAGTTAACTTTTCAATTATATACTTGCTTATATAAAGTTACTTTAAAATAAAGAATCAAAAGAAGACATTTTTTCTGAGATAAAACTTTTGAAGTTTGCCGCAATGGATTCAGTTTCAAAATATATATCTTGGAAACATGATAATAAAAAGTAACTTGGGATTTATTTTGATTTACAAAATGAGACACTGACTTCATGAAAAGACACATTTTGAAATGCATCGAACAATAAAATATATGACTAGAAATCGAAGCGACCAAAACTTGAAGGAGATGAACCATGATATTTCTGAAGTTAATTCGATCTTATAAGTAACTGTTTAACATTAGAGTGGAACTACACAAAGAATATCAGGTTATAGGGGATACTAATCATCGATTGGAAAACATCACTTTTTTATAAATATATTTAATTATATTCAATAGTTTTATGGCATTTACTGCAAATAATTAATACACTCTTAAACAGTAAAAGTTCAAAAAAATTTTACATGAAAACAACTTTGGTTAAAAATTCCTAACTCATTAAATTAGAAAGTAGCAAAATTATTTCACTGTTTTAAAATATAGATACCAAAAATACAACTGAAAATCAAACAACATTGATTAGATAAAATATATATATATATCTTTTTTAATAACATAAAGTACTACAATTCAGGAGCAAGTATTTTTTCCTCTTAAACTGGATAATAACATTGATATGTAATTAAAAATGTTATATAGAACACATAAAAAAAATAACCAAGAAAGTTGCATGAAAATTTTTTACTTTAGAAGCCAAATAACTTGGCTTGACTAATACATGCAACACAAAAGTTTTTTTAAAATATTTTGTACAAGATTTTTCATGCAACACTTTAGTGCAGAATGAACTTCCATTTCACAACTATAAAAATTCCTACTAAAAATTCAAAAAGACATTTCTGTCTTTTTCAAAAAATTTTATAAGAATTATCACATTGTATATAAAAGGAAATAATCATTTTGCTTAGAAATATACCTATTTACAATAATTTTACTAAATGTTTGAAATCAATGAAATTATATTCATTAATTTTAAACTGCAGCAACAAAAAAGAAGAAAAAATATTCTATAGCTCCACAAATGTGCATGAGAAAATTTCAAAATCAATAACTTTGAATGGTTCAACCAGCTCAAGTTTATTTTAGAATTCAAAAGTCGATATTTCATATTTTAAAAATAACTATAACTATTCAATATAATTTTTCTACATGAATCAGAGGAACAAAAAATTAAACCATTTCAATTAAAATAAGATCTTCTAAACATAAAACAATCATCAGTTATGCTATTACTTTTACAAAACAAAATATTCTTGTTTTTAATGCAATTATAAGGCCTAATTTCAAACAAAAATTAGGTATAAGAATTATATTCACTAGTTTACTACTCCATATAAAAGAATCAAATATGTAAAAACAAAAAAGGAAATAAATTCAATAAATTACAATAAAGTAATCAAAATCTAATCAAACTAACTCAAAGAATATTTGAAATTGAAGAGTAATAAAATATTTATCTTAAAAGTAAGCAATATGCATGTTGCTACAAAGGCAAAATTAACAGAAAATATATTTTATATTTCTTTTCCAAAAACGAAATTAATGCATCTTCCATTTTATTGTTTTAAATAAAGATTATATAAAGCTATAAATGAAGTACCTTTGAAATAATTGGAATTTCAAAATCACTGAACTCGATATATTTTAAATTTCACACGTGATATAAAAAGTCTTGCATAGTGAAAAACATGCATTTTTCAGGAATAATCCTGTTATGTGAATTTTTAATTTGGAACAACAATTTTAACAGAAGCATGAATATATAGCACACTATATTAAACTAAAACTCTTCCAAACCTCTGAAATAATTCTGATTCAGCATTCATCCTATCAGCATCTTCAGCTTTTAATTGAATCAACCGAGTAATTAAATCTTGATTTTCTTTTTCCAGTTTCTGTTTCTTTTCTTCCATGCTTGAGAAAGTAATTAGCAGAGCACCATACTCATCTTTTAGGAACTAAAATAATTTTTTAAATCTTACCTTAAAATCTTAAAAAATCTACACAAAACTTCAGAATAACAGTCTTAGTTACTATCATCAAATACACACATTTATCTCTCTAGTACACTTCTTTACCTGGGATTTTTAAAAATCTTTATATGATAATCAATATGAAAATTAAAATATTTCTTAAAACTGATGACTATAAATTTACAGATTCCACAAATTTTCACTTAAGAATATACTTAAGTACAAGTTAAAATTATGATTACTTTTATATTATATTTTTAATCAGATTTTAATTTTGGAATAAATAAAAAAAAATGTTATCATAATCTTATTTAAAAAATACACAAATTACAAGAGCTCTGAAGATGTTTTAGGAAAACAAAATTTTTTTAAAAAAATTCCTTCTATTGTACTTAAAATGCTATTTAAATTATTTTTTTTAAAAGAGGAAGTTCTAAAGAAAGCATCTATAAACAACACATGATTTAAAGAAAAATTTACATATTTTTACTCACTGAAATCGTGAATTCAAATTTACACAAACATTACACAATAGACATAAAATAACAGATAATGCACAAGAGAGTATCTTCTCATCTTATAAATACAAAGTGTGGAATTCAGTTGATAGTTAAGATGTTAATCTTATTTCTAAATATGTGTTAACCATATAATTTTATTTCACATCACAATAGTAGGCAATAAAAATTGAAAAGTATTTTATCTCTAATCTGAGATTAAGTTTTGTAAAATATTAGAAACTAACAATATCACAAACTAAAGAAAACTGATTAAGTGTGATGAGCAAACAAGTCAATGATTTTTCCGAAAAGTGGATCTGATAAATTAATTATAAGACAACAAAAAGGCAAAATAACTTTAAGTGGGACAAAACATTAAAATACTCAATAGATGAGCTAAATCATATCAAAAGTTTTATGAAGAACAAAAACTCACTTGGCGTTGCTGTTCGGTGTCCAAGGATTTTAGTTGGAATTCTTTCACTAGCCCCTCTGATGCATCTAACGCTTTTTTTAATTCTTCAATTCTATAAGAAAAACATTACATTACAAGGCAACACTTTGTCAACTAATATCCAACACTTTCAAAACTGTAAGTAAAAATTTAATAATACAACCTAAATGCAAAATACTGATTACTTCTGATAGAATCATTATTATACCGGCTTCCCTAAGTTAGGAAAATGATGGTAAAATAAAAATTGTATATAAATAAAGCTTTGATAATAACAAAGATATTGCAAAGGTAGCAAATGTGTTTATGGATTAATAAAAATAATTATGCATAAATACGATTTTATTTTTTCATTTAATTGCATTTTGAAGCTATGCACTGGTTATGGCGATAGGCCTCAATATTTTGAATCACAGTCAAGTGACAAGGGTGGCTCAATTAATACATGCGTTTTCAACAAAAGCTTAATTCCAGTATGTCCAGACAATCAACTGCAATCGACTGTAACATACCTGCAAACTGTCTTCTACATAAGCCTCTTACCTTAAAAAACGCTTTTGAAAATTTAAGATTTAAAACAGATGCAAGTTTTAGAAATCAATGTATTTATTTGCTATGTAAAATCATCATTCAAAATTGACATTCACTATCCTGTGATGATTTTTCATCAACAAAAATCCCCCCCCCCAAAAAATATGATAAAAATATTGTATTAAAAAAATTCATCGAGCTCTTTTCTTTCAATGTAAACATGGAACACAGATATATTTATAAAATTAAACTATAAGAAGTGTCCTAATATGCTAAATTGGAGAAAAACTCACTTATTTAAAATCATTTATTTTTATCTAAATCAGTTTCTAACAATCAAAATCCAAAATGAGTAATGAGCGTTAAATACAACTTAAAATTCAATAAGCCATAACTACTACTCATGGATGTTAACATTTTTTTAAATTTATGTTACAGGATATTTTATTAGTCATGCATAATTTTTTTCTTTCAAAGTCAGTTACTGTTTAGTGCTAATTAGAGAGCTGGATAGATTCGTGAAGAAAATTCATTGTTTATGTTCAAACTGAATATTAGATTGATCTTTAAACAAGATATGAATAAAATGTAAATTCTTTTTCTTTTGTTCTCCTACATAAAGTACCAAATTATCAAAGAAAAAAAAAGTAGTATTGAATCCAATAAATTCATTTCAACGAACT
Organism: Trichonephila inaurata madagascariensis; assembly: GCA_019973955.1. Lineage (NCBI taxonomy): Eukaryota > Metazoa > Arthropoda > Arachnida > Araneae > Nephilidae > Trichonephila > Trichonephila inaurata. Next base: position 73,410 of record BMAV01024703.1, on the reverse strand, counting down.
TAACAAGGAACAATGGGAATAAAATTTTAAAAAATAAATTTCATAATGGAGTAGTTTTCTAATATACATAGTTGTTCCTTTCATAAATTATGTGAGGATGCCATAACCACTTCTGGAAATCCACATCAATACATTATTTAAAACAAACTTATTCAGCTAATAAATGAACTTACTCAGAATATTTTGCAGCTATTTCTCTTTCTTTCTCATCCAAAGCAGCCCTCAAAGAGATCACTTGTTGTGCATACTGTAAAAAATATAATTCTACAAATCTGTAATTGGTAAAGTAATGTATAAGTTAGATTATATATATATGTATATATATATAAATACACATCATAAATTTCTGAATACAAGCAAATGTGTATAAGTCAAGAGTGGATTTTTTTTTCAAAAATTGTATACAAGCCGAGGTGAAAAAAAAAATTCCAGTTATTTTCAAACTAGTTGCTATCAGGGCAAAAAATGTTACCCAGTGAGCGAAAATGGGGGAGATATTTTTCATTCAAATTTATGTTAAAAAAAAGGCCAGGTGTCAGCAATGATATAGTTTCATCAATACCCTATAAGAAGATAACAAATTTTTCCATTTGTTTGTTATCCTGTGCACTACTTGTGCTAGTCTTATCTTCTGTTCCATTTTTCTTTTTCTTAAATGACTAAGAAAAGAAATTTTTATATGACTCATTTCAAACAGCAAGTGGTTATGTTCGCTGAAAATTTTAATAATAGTATGGCTGCTCGCCATTTCTCTGTAAATGAGAAATAAGTTAAGAGTGAATGGAAAATCATTTTAAATTAGTGCAGATGCCATAGTCGAAAAAGGGCAGCACCTGATCATTGACCAATGTTACATGCCCCATGACGACCTGACACATTCAAATATTCCACTGAGTGAAAGTAAATCTTACAAAGTAATTAAAAACTCAGATTTTCTGATACTGACTTTGAAGAAATTATGCTACTTTTTTTTCTTTTAGAATAAATGCTCCATACAAAACACTCAAAAAGTTAAAAGATTAAAATCCCTCGTACATGGCTAATAGAAACTGTTCTTTAAAAAAAATGTTTTGCCGAGATTAAATCCTCTTAAACTTGTTTAAACGTTTAAAAAAAATATTGGTTCGTATACGCAGTAAGTGAATATTAATGTCACACTGTTCAGCTACTCGAGCGCTTTTGGCAACAGACCTCGTAATTTTGAAGTATGGCCAAGTGAAAAGGACGACACCCCAGGTGGCTCCCTTCTCTCCAACATTACACCAACGGGAGAACGTTTGAGCCACAACAAATTTAATGTTCATCGGCCCCCTCTGCATGGTGGATCTTCAGCGGTACTAGGCTCAAACTCACGACACATCGGCCACGAGTCCGTTACCTTGGCCACTAGGCTACCGCGGCCACGGCTCGTACATGGAAATGCACAGTGTGTGTGTATAAAAACACACAAAGTTGGTGAATAAGAACTAAATCACAGTATCATTCCTCAAGAAAAGATACTTAAATATTCTCTCAGAGTATGTTTCATTACATAAGCCCTTAACAGAGCCGATCCTAGCAGGTGTGCAGCCAAAATAAAGAGCGGCAGCAGGCCGCATATGGTTCTATCAATCAAGCAAAAATTTTTACGAATTTCTCAAAATAAAACTTATAATAAATCGAATAAATATGCTGAATTTTGAATAGTTATTGGAAAATTAAGTCCCGATTTCCCGAAAGTACAGCATAGTTTAAGAAAAATAGAATGTTAGTTCACAGTATGTTGGCTGAGATTGTCCATAAATGGTATACTCTTTTTTCATCTGATAGCAAAATTCGTGGTGGTGCTGACAATACCGCATCAAAAATTATTATCGATGCTTAAGGATTTTTAAAAAAGGATTTTTGCGAAAGTTGCTTTTCCAAAATATCTAATACGGTTAATCTAATAATGCTCAAATTCAATATGCATTTCGGAAAATTAAAAGTTTTCAATTTAATAATAGCCTTACAATTTAGAAAAACAAAATATGGGAAAGAGGTGATTTTTTTGCCTATGGTTTTACAACGCTTATAAAAAAATGCCCGTTTTCCTTTTTATAGTGAGTTATACCTCTATCAAAAGGTAGTTTCTTGTAGTTTTATTTGGTATTAAGTTATTACAGAGAGAAAATCTTGCAGCTTCTTTTGACTTATGAGTAAATGATTTTCATTTAAAATCTTGTTTGAAAAACACTTCAATATTCCCATAGTATTATTAATGTTTTAGTGAAGTTTTAAATTGAATTTTATGTTGCAGGAACTTTAGTACTATGTTAAAAAAATGCTGGTTTTATGCATTTCTTTTAAAAGTCCTAATTGTAACAAGATGCCATATAAGCAAACAGGCGAATCAAGTGCACTAAAAAATAGAAATAAAAGAATGCATATATTAAAAGCTAATCCTGATATGTATATATAAATTCAGTTCATAGTTATGACTTTGAAGATGTTTTCAATTCCATTGATATCAATGATATTATTAAAGTAATTTTTGAAAACCACAGTAATTAATTACAATCTTAATATTAATTTTAACAAATTTAAAACTCTCATAGATTTAGTCTTAAATGAAAATTACATTAATTTTAATGGCTCATTATATAAACAAACTAAAGGCTTGCCTCAAAGAAGCCCAGCTAGCAATACTTTGGCTAACTTATATTTACACTTTTATGACTATAATTATATTATTAATAATGATTATTACATTTTTAGATATATTGATGATTTAATTATTTTTGGTAAAAATAATAATTTTAATTCCAATATTAATTTTAATCCCGATTACTTAAACTTAGTTAAAATTAATCATAATCCAATTAAAACTAATTACTTAGATGTATCATTGTAAATTAAAGATTATAAATTACATAGTAATATTTATGATAAAAGAAATGCCTTTAATTTTAACATTCTTAAAGTGCCTTACTGGAATTCAAATTTATCTATGTCTACATATAGAAATACTATTTTTAACTATATTTATCGTAATAATGAATTAGTTAGTGATAAATCTAATATATATTTAAATTTTAATAACTTTATTAAGCAATGTATTGAACATGGATAGTCTGCTAACTTTCTTTATAATTATATTTCTAATAGTTCTCAGTGAAAATACAATATGTATTAATAATTACTATTGACATTGTGTTTTAATATTAGTATTTTTAATTAATTATACAATTATTCAATAGATGGCGCAAAATGTTTAATGAATTAATATTATTATTTAAATATTCTTGCAATCATTTATTTTCCACAAATTTTTATATCAATAAATATTTATGGTTTTTTAAACGTACATATATAGAGAGACTTTATATTATTCTATCATAATTTATTAACTTACTTTATGCGGTACTGCTTTCACTCTGTTGTATTTGGCGGGAAACATAACTAGTTGCTATACTCAGGATTTTTATAGTATATATAATTTTTATTATATATTATTTTATCGGATATCGGATTATTTTTTAGGATATTATAATTTTATCGCTATATTGTAATAGTATAGTGATTTTATTTGTAATATTTAAATTTCTCTTAATATTATTCTTTCCTTTCCCTTTGGCTCAGTGGTTTAGGCAAATTACATGTGAAGGTTGGCTAGCCCTAAAACTTGTTTAAACCTGCAATATTGGTTCCTAAGGCCAGGAGTTTGTTATTGTACTACTGTGCCTAATATTTCCTATCTTGACTAGTTATACTTAGGTTTTATAGCTATTTGTATATATTTATGGATTATTTATTATTTGTATATATATATGCTAACTAGCTTCATACTTCATCTCCTAGTTGGAAAGTTATTTTATACGATCTAATCCACTTAGCCCGTTACTGTGTTTACTATGGTCTCTATGTTAGCAGCAGGAGCAGCTCTAGGGCCGGGGTAACTGGACCTATGTTCGAGGCGGCATTTAGACCGAATTTAAAAAATACTTTTTTTTTGGTTACAAAAAAATTTGTATGAAAATATTTTTTGAAATATTATTTATAAAACCTGGTATCTGATTTAAATACTTGGAATTTTATTTTAGGCATAATTGAAATGCCAACTACTGCTAGTAAAATCTGGAAAATAACTATTATATTTTTTAGAAAAATAAAAATTACACTGCATGGCGATTTGCTGTAGCAAGTATATGGGCTCCCAACCTCGGGATACAGGTACATATGATTATATTGACAAGATTTTAACTGCCCTGATATAAAGGGGAAAACAATTAACTTTTGTATATGGTATTACTACATAAAACAGAATATTTTGTTTAGAGCAGTGTTCACCAAATTGCAGTTCCTCAAAATTCTGCTTTTATATAGAATTAAAAATTATGTTTGTTAAAAAGCTATTTTACTTTTCTAGTTTATAAAGATATCTATAAAAAAAAATTACTTGCATTTACATGACCATTTAAATATTTCACTGGCTTTCTGACAGAATTTATTTTTAAATATGCATTTGATTTATCTTTTCAATTTCCAGTTATATATATGTATCTAGCATTGTGAATCTGGTATTTTATTTCATGTATCTTATTTTTTTATTCTGTATTGTGTAAGTTTAAAGTCAGTTTTCTTATGTGTTGAATCTTGAAGGGTTCGAGTATGGTGTGTGCATTAAATCTTGAAATTTGATGTTTTTCTTATTTTCTTCTGTAACTTTCTTCCCTTCCCGAGTGGGTCACAAGGGACATTTCTTCCATCCACAAGACATCCAGTATCAGCTAACTTAAATGGGACAGAAGCAATAAGAATTTTTGGAAGATAGCGAACCACAGGAGATGTTTTATTTCAGTCTTGAATTTTGTTATTAGAAGTTTAAAATAAACGCTTGCAATCTCTACCATCAAGACTCGTTTTCGAAAAAATTGGCCTGCTGAAATTGACACAATTCAATCTCTTACATTTAGCTCGTTTGAAACAGCAACAGGTAATTATGTTTTTAATTTCGAATAAAGTTTTATATTTTAAGACTTAAAATAATATACAAATTCAGAAGTACACCTCTGAATAAGGCACAATTAATGTTGCTACCAGTCTTTTTGAACATGGACCTTATGTATTTACCACTTATTAAGGGACATTCCATTTAAGTGACACTGAAAAAGTTTCTTATTTCTTTTTTGTAAAATTTTAAGATTTCAAAGACAAGTTTGTGTTTATCTTTAAATAAATTCAATATAGTGATGTCCTAATAAATCAGTGTAATTTAACAGAAGAAAGGAACAAAGAAATAAAAAATTGTAACATTGTTTGTTCCATGCTTCAATTTAGAGACAAAACGATATATGTAATAAAGCGATTACAACTCGTGGAGGCGCGTTTGCTTTGGGTTTACATAAAAAATAAAATTGCTGGCTTAGGTGGACAATGCATAGGCTTTCAAAAAGATCCGTACAACAGAATATTTTCATTAAATATATGTAAGTACAAGATTTTATTGCTCATTTCAAACATTTATACAGTAATTAAACTTTTTTTTACTAAGAATTATTATTTTTCATGAGCTTCGAATTTAAAAACCCGCGACTTAAGTATTTATTTGTATATCATTTATTTAAAGATTAATACAACTTGAATTTCTAATTAAACTAATTTGTTTAGCCTTAAAGGACAAAATACACAATGTCTGGTCTCGTGGATTTAAATTTCTGACTCTATGACATATTGTGTCAACACAAGGTTCCTTATTTTGGAAGGTACTACTATATTTTAACCCTATCAAGATAAAGTATTAAGGAATATTTTATTGCATTTGCCTTCGTGAAAAAGCAGAATATAAAAATAATATATTTAGTTTTACAAAAATCTCTTTTGTTAATATATGTGAATACATTTATGTAATAAATAAATTCACATACATGAATAACAATTTTAACTGAAAGGATTACTGAGTTAAAAGAAAACTAGATTATTTTAACGTCAATTAAATTATTTTGTATATACATATCCATAGGTATATATATAAATAAAAAAAATTTGTAAAATTTTACCTTTAGATTAAATCGAAATAATTAATTGCCGCTAAATTTTTTTCATAAGACAGCTTCCACTTCCAAAACGAGAGACATGCAAATCTTTCATTACTGTTCCTACTACTAATGAAAAATGCGGTTCATTTGTTTTGTTTATTCTAAATTTTTATTTATTTTTTCTCTGAATCATAATGAACAATTTTTCTGAATCATCCCAAGTCAATATAACACATGTGTTTTTAGATGGTTTCTCTCTCTTTTTCACGAGAGATTTAGTAATATTATGTTGCAATAATAAATATATTCTAATAAGTAATTGTGTTATTGCTGATCAAAGTATCGAAAAGACATTTCTTAAAAATTTTTCAGAATATTTAATCTTTGTGAATTAGGTGAGCAATAGATTAGTTATTTTAATGTGTTTTTTTTTTTTTCTTTTTTTAATCTAAAGAGAGATAAATTTAGTAGAATTATTATAAATATATTTTCAAATAAGATTGCAAGTTTTAATAATTAAATGTTAACGAAAATATTTTGAAATGACATTTTTTGAGGAAACTAAAAGACAGGATTTTATTAGAATGTGAAATATAATGTATTTTTTATTATTATAATAACCATGAAAATAGTCTAAAACACGTAAACAGTATAAGATCATGGTGCAAATTAAAGACAAGGCTGGAAAAATTGTACTATTGATGCAGAACAATAAAATATTTACAATCCAGAGGAAAAAGCAATGAGACCCCATCTTTGAAAGAATGAATGTTGTAGTACAATTTTTAGCTAGTCAAAATTTGGCATTTAGAGGAACTAGTACGAAGTTGAAATAATGGTAATTTTTTAAAGGCAGTTTAGATATTGGCCAAATTTTATCTAGTAATTTCAGGACACCTTACTAATGTCAGTTAATGCAAAAATAAATGTTTAACAAAAAACGTATTCCACACTACTTAGGGCAGCATTTTCAAAATGAAATAATTAATATTTTAGACGAATCTATTCGTAGTGATATTAGACCAGATATCTACATCAGATATTAGTCAACTAGAACAAATAACATTTGTAATTAGATGTGTGAGGACTACTGGTGGTAAGGTATATATTTTAGAATTTTTTCTAGGAGTTTTTAGGAATACGAAAAAAGAAAGGCTTTCAGATTTGGACACATTCTCTACTGAATCCAAAATCTCTGAAAAAATTGATTTCATCAAAATTATTGACAAATTTGCTTCTCAGAAAGCCAGAAAAATTATTTTATAATTAATTATTAAGTAATCTTTGTAGAAGGACTGAGAGAGAGAGAGAGATTTATATACTTTTTGTTTTAAAAGATTTATGTGCTTTAGTACATTTTTATTAAATTATATTTTCTGAGTAAATACTGCTGTTTTGCTTTTCTAATTATAAAATGTCTATTTTTATTTTAAAGATAATATTTTTGATTATTTATTATTTTGTTAAAGTATTTTGTCGCTATCATAACCTATTAGCTGACCAAAAAACCAAGTTTTGCACTTCAAATTTTATTTGCATTTTTATTAATGTTTTACTTTTTACTCTTATGCAGGTAGAGATGAGTTTATAACCTCAATATATAAGTACTAAATATATAAGTATTAAAATAAGTAAATATGTAAAGTATGATAGTTAATAATTAAATATAAAATTACTTATAATACTTATCAATCAATAGTATTATAATAAGCAATTGAAAATATGTAACAAATATAGAAATTAAAAACATATTATAATTTAAAATATGAAAAATTCTATAGAAGGGCTGCACACATTAAGTCTTTGTACGCGAGCGGCTGACACCCTAGGATCGGCTTTGACCCTTAAACTGAAATATAACTGTCTAGGCCTTACATTACTTTTACAACTATTACTCCAAGAATCACATGAAATTTCAAGAAAATTCTATACATATGTATGAAAATATATGGATGGACACATATACTTTAACAGCATATTATTGAAACATTCTAAAATTGAACATAAAAAGAAATGCAATAAATCCAGTTATCTAAACATAAAGGAAAGTCAATTTAAATAAATTAAAGAAAAATTATTTAAGCCTCCAAATAAACAAGTGCTAACTGCCATAATATAACTGATGATGCAACACACAATAAAAGCTCTTTCATACACATTTTTTAAAAATTTAAAACATTTTGTCAGGATCTTTTTCTGTAGCTCAACAGAAACTTATGCACAAATTGATGATTTCTTTACACCTCAGACAGAAATTTTTACATAACATAGCATTCGAATTGATCAAAAGTTTTTTAAGAATAAAAAAAAGTAAATTTATAAAAATATAAATTTACATGCAGCAATAAAAAATATCAATACACCTTACAATTAAGATTTCAAATGCAAAAAACTCTTAGTTTTAAACTCTTTTATATTTATAATATTACCTGTATATATACTCCTTACTTTCAAAACACACTTCAAAATAAACATTTTTTTTTTTTCATTCTACTTCATAACAATACAATTTTCATATAAATTCAAAGGGTTATGTTTAGTGCTGTCTAAAATAGTCTTTTTTCTTCCCCAGTCAATCACATAAACAACACTTAAAATTATAAATATAATTATATATATTTACATTAGAAATTCTAGTGGACCAATAAAATTAATATTGATTTCAAAGTCTAATTACCAACTGGGATAAAAAGAAAGATTTAATGTTAAATTATAAATGCTCCATGAAAAGTCGTAAATTAAATTTGGATTTTAGATTAAATAAAAAGAATAATACCACAAAAAGACATTGCAAAATAGCCACAAAATGATAAATTAATTGGTCATTAAATAGTACTGTTATTTAATGTAGATGCTCATTAATGTCACTTACTAAAAGCAACACAAGGCCAATAGCAGCAACTCTAATAATTTCACTCCAAAGTCAACAAGGACATCAGAGCTGGCATCCTACTCTTTTAACTTTAACACCCTGCAAACATGAGGACTTAGTGGGGCCCCAAAAGAATTATCATGTATCAACACCTAAACACAATAGGTCTAATTAGAACCAGGAATTGGGACACATGATCCAACAAACAATGTAAGGCATGAACCTCCAACACCACCCAGCTATCACGATCACTAAAAAAAGACGGAATAATATGAGATTTAAATTTTTATACAAATGCATGCACAAGCATCCTATAGAAAAAATGACCATATAAATCTACTGTGACTTAAAATACTGGAATGGGAAATTAAAATTTCCATTTAATTTGTTTTCTTTATCGAGTGTGGTAACTACTTTTCAATCTGTTACAAATATATGTTGACCAAAGAGACTTGGAAGCTTTAATGCTACATCTAGCAGCAAAGTATTTTTATTAATTAAATAATAGGAATAATCATTGAATTTGTGTCACAAATTTTAAATGTTTTACAAATTGCTTAATTAAAGATGGGACTAACTGGGTACTTTTTAGGAAACAAAAAGGTTGCTAAATAAAACAATAAAAAGACCTGTAAATTATTTTTAAAAATAATTCCTGAGACAGGGAGAAAGTTTATATCAAAATAGCAACTTGGGCATTAATAATGTTGCACTCTTAATTTAAGTAGCATGTGAAGAAGGTTGTGCAGGCATATCACCTGAGCACTGCCAGTGGCCTGCAGGCCACAATATGCTCATATCTAGTCTATAGAAACAAAAATTGTTTTTATGCAGAAAGTAGTCACATGAGTACAAGAGAATTCTTATGCATTAATCACTCACAAAAACAAATATAAATACATACTTCTCCCTTCTGCTTATGTAATTCAGCAAGTTCATCTTGTAAAACAGAATGTCGCTTTTCTCCAACAGTTTTTTCTCCTGATTTAGAGGAGCTACAATAATACACACTTTTATAATACAGCCTGGAAGTTATAATATCTGTACTTTTACAACAGTATGTATGTGATACTTAAAATTATGTTGATATGAGTACAGTTAATCCCTTTAAAATGATCTGAAAATTCATATTATTCAATCTGCTCTCCAACACACAAGTAATTTCATTTTTCAACACAATAAAGCTAATATAAATCTATCAAGAAACATTAAAAGTTATTTCTGACACAAAAATAAATTTCTGCCTTCTACATGAATTACATTCTGCATTAAAGAATTAAAATAACTTATGCTAATTTTTACCATGTAAATAGAAATAATATGCTTTTTTCATTTCATTATCTATGCTGCCTTTTATATTATTCTTTAAGAATGTAAACATTAGTTTAAAATTCTTTAAATTGTCATATAGCTTGTGTTATAAAGAATTTTAAAACTCAGTTTTTTTAAAAAAATACTGACTTTTACCAAAAACACAGCAAAAATGATTTTCTATAATGGTTAATAATTGTTATACATAAATGCTTTAATAATTCATTTTAATGAATACATTTATAAATGCAGGAAAGGGAAGGTGGGTATTCAAGCAAATTGTAACTGATTTTATGACATTGTACAGAAAATTCTACATCAACTTTGAAGTACATTGTTTAAGGACAACATTTCAATCTATAGATATTGAATGTAAAAAAAATATTTACTACACAGACAAAGCAAGAAATCAAAGTCTTCAGTTTTTAGATAATAAAGCTATCATAAGTTCTGACTGACAATCGTGTTGTATATATAAATTAAACAAATATAAAATTTAGTTTTCTTTTCATATGTTTATTTCTTGCAGTGAGTAAAAGAAATTCTTTTCTTGATGACTCAAAGGTACTGGGAAAAAGAATATAATTAAAACAATATTTAACAAAATTCATCATATGCACTATTGAATTACAAACACAACTTAAAATGGATATATTTTCAAAAAATTTGATAACTTAAAGATGAAATTCTTACTGTAAGGTGAAATTATTCATCAATATTTAACTAATTATATCTAACTGTTACAGACCTAATTTACATCAGGCAAAAAAGCTTTCTATAATAAAGAGTATAATTGCATATGGTCAATAACATACCCAAGTTCATTATTTTGTAAATCTATGATTTCATTTTCAAGATTAGCATTGATGACAATTAGCCGTCGATTTTCTTTTTGGTGCAAATCAATGGATTCGTAAAGATTGTTAGCTAGAAAATGAAAAATGGTAGTTAACAATCAATAAATTAAGGAATATACAAGATAAAAAATAGTTCATCTTTAGATAATATAACCATGATTGAATTCGAACAATTAATCCAGTATAATTTAATACTATACCAGCAGGAAGTTTAATGTAATTTCAATTTGTTGATTGGAACTCAAAATTGTAGCATTTATCATAGCTAAAAAGGAATGGCTTAAATAAAATATAAGCCATTCTCTAAAGTGTGCGTGAGAGGTTTTAAAAACACATTCCAATTCTTTAATTAATGTCATAATACCCAAATTATCAATAATTCATTTTGGCCTCACTTTTTTTGTTCTAATAAATGCAATGGTTGTTTTGGATAAGTACATTTTTTTCAATTTATAATCATTGAAATTAATTCCAAAAATAAATTAATTAAATAGGCATGTTACATGGAAGACAAATATTATCAGTTCCTAAAGTGCAGACCAGATTCACATAGGGAAAATATAATGTTTAAAAAGTAAACCCCAAGTATTATTTACTTAATAATAGTTTAAAAAGAAATAACAACCGAGATACGCAGAAAAAAAAACAGAACAGATACTTAAAATGAATATACTTGATGTAATTTAAACTAAGAAAAGAATTATATTTACTAGTTTCTACATATCAAAAAAGTAGAAATTCACCACCAAAACTAAGTAAATTTTAGATCCAAATTACAAAGGTATATGTAAAAGTAAAGCTGCATTAGAACATGATGATGCAAATTAGTAGAGCTGTTATTACTTAAATGTCATCATATTCATTCCAACAATAGACTTTAAAAACCTCTGCAGTTTCTTAGAACAAAAGTTGCACAGTTAAATTTCGAGATAACTGTTTTTTTAACTATGAGTATCAGACATCATTTATCAGAGGAATCATAAAAGTGTCACTGAGCATATAGAAACAGGTCACCCTCAATTCTAAATAGCAAGATATCTGAATACACAAATCCTTCTGTAATTTAAAGACTGGATTGCCTTTCTAAGAATCAAAGATTGGGAACCTATTGAAAGCCAAGGTCAGAAAGTACAAGAAAATGTAATAAACACATATACAAATGGTTTAAAAAAAAACATTACATAAATTATCCAATGATCTTATATCAAGAACTTTATTACTATCAAATGTCAGTTTTTAAATTGTTACTTTTTCCCCAGACCACAATCGATTCTGTGTAATGAGGATTATCTCATGTCAAGGAACTGACCCTCAACATATTTAATTATATAAATTATTTATTTTAAAATATTTTTAAAATATTATTAATTTAAACCCTGTTTTTGAATTGAAAGTAAAACAGTTTATGGACAAATTATGTGTGTAGGTGTAGTTTTGACTTCATCAATGTACTGCACATATATGTAATGCTTCCATTAGAATTCCAAGTTAATGTGAAAAGAAATACTTATTTTAACCAGAAAACTTTCAACCAACTAAAAGAATATTCATAAAAAGGTATATAAATTCCTAAAAAAAAATGTAAGTATTCGTTTTTAAGTAATTATAATTTTCTTTTAATACCATGCCTTTTTATGCAAAATTTACATCTAAAATATTATTCATAGACATTTAATTACAATATTGCCATCAGATTGTAGTACAAATTTGTCAAAATAGTAATAAAAAAAATGTTTGTAATGCTTTAAAATCATTTTTTAAAAAAACTGCAAAATTATGCACCGATTGAGGATTAACATTCAGCTCAGAAGATACATTAAGGTTATTGGTGATGGACCTTGCACTTTTGAGTTATAGTCAAGTGACAAGGATGACAACCAAGGTGGCAAATTACTGTCCAAACTACCACACCAAGCCTATGGGAGGACTTTGAGCCCCAACAAATTTAACACATATCACAACTCCTCTACAAAAATCTTTAGAGGCACCAGAACTGTGCCCACAGCCTGAAGGAAACAAAGCCCTCTACTAGTTCATGACTCTGCTGCAGCTGCCACACAAATCAGAAGTAAAGCATATATTATAGAATCTTGTGTCATCAGAATGAAATAGGTTTGCCTAGGTTTATGATTATCAAGTTGGGAGGAGGAGGGGGGCATTAAGTTGTGACAAATGATACATTCATCATTTTTGCCTGTTGACACCACCCTTCAAATAGATACAACCAGTGGCCCACACAAGGGAGCCTGGGTCTGAACCCCCAAAGCCCTTGATTTGTTTCCCGTTGATTATAATCCTATGTACATAGTATGTAAAATTTAATTTATTTGTTATTAATAATTAATTTTGTTAATTAATGCTAATTATTTATTCAATAATTAACTTTTTACTGTTTTTTGTTCCCCAAAATCAACAAAATCAAAAGAATATGTTGGATGGCATATTGGAGCATAATGCGAAAATGGTGGACTTTCGACTCTGGATCCCCCCTCAGCCTTCCTTGAAAATTCCTGTGTGTGCCACTGGTTGCAACCTATATATAATACACCAGCCACCTGTAAAATGACCACAAAAGATAGTGTTTGTTACTACTTCAATTATTTTGATCTGGTTGTGTTACCCATTTTATGAAGTATTGATGCTTCCTATTAGAATAGGTTTTAATTGTTTCTTTTATGCCTAGTAAATTTTATTTGTTAAATTTATTAATTATTTCACATAAGATGCATCTGATTTTTGTGCAAGTCATTTACTGAATTGGTGACCCAGACGTGATCAATTATTAGGATCATCAATCTTCCTCTAGCATTTTTACTTGAGATTACTTTGGAAGATCTCTGATCAACAACCATAATGTGTTGTTTCCTTTCCAAGAAGTTTTTTTTTAAATGGAAATGGATAGTGGTAATCAAATTGAGCCCACTAATAGATTGCATCCTGCTTTCCTTATGAAAGATGGCTATTTGAAAACAGTTACAACACCAAATGGATTCATTAAATCTAGAAGTCTGTCTAGACTGAAGAAGAGGTTCTTGAAGGTCAAATTCCTGACGATTTGAGAAAACTTATCACCCGTTTGACGACCTGTACATTGGAGGACATGAACTATTCACATGTTGCTGCTTTCCCTTTCAATTAACTGGCAAAGGAGTAAGTAAATGAGTGAGTGAATATTAATGTCACTCTATTCAGCTTCTTGAGGGCTTTTGGTGACAGACCTCATATTTTTGAACCACCGTTAGGTGACGAGGACGATACCTGAGCTGGCACTCCCTCTCCTAACTTCCACACCACACCAACAAGAGGACATTTGAGCCTCAACAAATTTAATGTGCATCACCCCCTACATGATGGGGTAGGAGACCAAGACAGATAGATAAAGATAAATAGATACAGCATTGTTTTCCTTCACTGTTTTACACTAGAGGAATTAATGGCATTAAGAGTTTTAATCATCTGTCTTAATTATCTTACATTAAAAATATTTTTTTAATACTTCTAAAATGAATAGCAAATACAATACAAATAAATTATATCAATAAAAATTATTTGAGATACAAGTCTAGCCTTTAGAATAAAGCTTATTACAATTTTGGTATGATTTATGCTTTTACAACTTAATTATTGCAAAATGTATGCAGTTTTTCCCACCCTATTCAACAAATAAAATTACAACAAGAAAATTATAATCTCATAATTTTAAGTAATATCAAAATAAAAACATTTGCAGCATTTTTCATTTTCCTTCTTGTAAAACCTTTATGTATAGGGGCAGTGGCGTGCACAGACTACTTTCATGGGAGATTATATTCTTTTAAAAATGTAGACAAAAGCTCCAAGACAATCTTTATGATAAAAACTAAAAATGTGTTGGTCTAAGGGAGGGGTTAGAATCCACCCCTTGTGTATACCATTACATGGGAGAAATGTACATGCTTCATGGAAATAAAATTAATACTATTCAAATAAAACATACTAAATTTTAAGGCTGATCCCCAAAATTAACATGGGAACTAGTTTGTTATCCAGGGTAATGGCGCCAAGCAGCATTTCTTGTTGCTGGAATGGAATCCAATATGGCAGCCTAGCGGAAATTTAATGATACACAATAATTTTAAAGAAATGCTTTGAAATACATTGAATGTATTTCAAATGAAGGATGTAGGAAGAGATTGAGAATAACCTAGATCAATCAATAAATAATGAATATCAATATAATATAATAAAAAATAACATGTACTAATAATAGTATTATAAGAAGCGTATAATCTTATAATATAATTTTATCGTAATTATGTATAATATTCATATAATACGATTTAATAACAATTATTAGAAATAATAATGTGATATAATTTAACAGTAATTATAAAAAAGAATAAGCATTGTATTGTAAAAAAATAAAAAGAATGCATAATACTTGTATAACATAATTATAAGTAACAGCATAATTATAAATAAATAACATACAAATAGCTATAAATAAACAACAAAAATAGTTATAAATAAATCACATAATAAATAACAATAATAATTATAAATAAATAACAAAATATGTAATATTTATAAATAAATATTAAAGAAACAATTATAAATAACGATTATATGATGATATATAGTAATAATTGCAATTTTATATTACATTATTAATAAAATAATTGCATAATATGTGTTAAAATTAATAATGAATGTCAATTAAAAAGTACTAAAACCTTGCAATATAAAACTTGCACTGCAAGTTCCTTCAACGAATTTCATCGAAAAAAGAATGCAAAAAAAAAAGAAACATTTTTAAACCGTAAAATAAAACGAAAATAAACAATTTACAGCGATAATTGAAAGCACAACACTTATTATTTTAAGAAAAAAATATTCTAGAAATCACTCATATTCGAAAGTAGCACAAAGTAGAACAGAAGATGGTAACAAATGTAAAATTACTCTGAAAATGGTTAAATTTTTTAAAAAATCGTCTGAAATTAATAGGGTTACTGCAGGAAAAACCAATAAAAGTTATTTCTAATATACATTATCCCCATGGCAAACACATCGACAGACGATAAAAATATCATGGTAACCATATTGTAATGTTATCGCCCATCTTGGTGAACATAAACAACTTGGCGCTATTACCCCAGGTATTAAACTCGCACCAAAACTTTTTACCAATAACTTTTCAGGAATACTCATCTTAAATCTGTCATATTATCAAGTCTAAAGTTTAAACGTGGATTTTCTTCACCTTGTTTACATTTTATACATTTTGTGGACGACTCAGTCCTTGAAACCCAAAATATCAAATCAATGCATCTAAGCTTATCTATACACTAATCTTGACACATGCATACAATCTGGCGATAACTTAAAAACAAAAATGTTTATTTTAAAAAAAAAATATAGACTACAATTTATTTACTAAGATTTTTTGCAAGATTGGGCCCACAATTAAAGATCTTTCTTTTTTTGCTGTTTCATATCATTTCCCACATACATACATACTTTTATGACAAAAATAAAAACCTACTGCTGATAGAATTATATCAATTTTTAATTTAATGAAGTAGATATAGATCTGATTTGAAAGCAGCTGAATATGCACATTTCATAGAACAAAATTCTAATAATTTCAATAACTCAGTTACTGTCCTACTCATCAATTGAGTACTTGTACAGTTGAGCAAAATGACTTCATGAATGACAAATGAATTCTGATGACCAACATAACTCTTTGATTTAAATGAGGCACTGCAACTATTCTAAAAGAGAAATGTTTTCTGTTGTCTTAAATGCCATTATCAAATTTAATTTTGCATTTGAAATTATACAATGTGTGTGTGTGCTGTTGTTGTTAATCTGTTTTTAATGGAGTTTTAAGGAATGAAACTAACCAAATTTAATTAATTTTATCAATATAAATTCAGCAGGGAAAAAAAACAGACTTAGAAAAAAATTCTTAATTTTTTTTTAATTGTGTGCTAAAAATGTTGGAGAGGGTATCTCCAAAGTGCTTGTATGGCACAAAAAAATGTGAGGTAGTTATGATGGATAAATACCTGAAAAAACTTATACAAAGAAACCTTTTGTAAAGAAAAAGAAAAATACCAATAAACAACTTGCAGTCAGTTGCAACTATAACATAACTGTATTTCACTATTATAATACTTGTATTAATTTGTATATATAATACATTATTATAATTTATTAAAGTTCTTTACTGTAACTATGTATATATGTCCATAACAACAGAATCGAGAGAATGCCATTATTAAATATTAGCATTCACAGCTTAGAGCTATTTTGCAAGAAATATTTTAGGCATTGAAGATAAAATTATAATGTAAAATTTTAACTTATAATATGTAAGAAAATAAAAATTGTAACTGAAGAATAATAATTTCCAAATTTACAAAACACAATTTAAGTTTTCCTTATCAGAGATTTAATAAATAATGTACTTTTAAAGTAATGTAGAATGAAACACATACTTGAAAATAGACAGCTAGTACTTTTTTAAAAAAATAAATACAAGAACCATTCCTACAGTAAGAAAATTATCCCTTCTCTAAAAATTAAATTACAAGTGTAAAAGTTGTTTCATGTATCTAGTAGTAGATACTATAAGTCAAAAACAAAAATTAACTGGTCAAATCAACATATTCTATAACACAAGCTAATTGCATCATAACATTAATCTTTTTTCCCATATCCTAAATATGATTTAACTTCTGTTTGGTTTAACTGCAACAAACCAATTACAACAACCAAAATAATTTAATTTCCTTCAGCTTTAATTGAGTCCAATTTTACAAAAGATAATTTCTGTAATCCAACCTAACATATTAGCAATTGGTACAAAAAACAGTCAATGCACTATCTATGATTAATAGACACGTATATATATGAATATATACTTATATTTTCCACTCTCAAGACTATTGAGAGATTGTCATTTACTAAATACCAAACTGAAATTTTTCAAAACATGTGTGAAATGAAGATAAATGTTGAACAAAGTAAATAAAAAAAAAACATACAAAGTATAAAATTATCTTGGTTCTATTATTAAATAGATCCAAACAGTTAACTAGGTAAAAAAAGAAAATTTTTCTTACATATTATATTGAATGTTATTAAAATATTTTCTATGAGCATGTATTTTATTTAATGGAATTTACAGTGAATTGTCCAGACCATCATGCTAAATTTTTATTTATAAATTTTGTTGCACATCATTTATTGATTGAAAAAATCAAATATAAAATCTAAGAGAAAGCAGAAATTTCAGAGAAATATTTCGCAATAATTAATCTTAGTAAAAAATGTCTTCCTGCAACAGGTTTCTTTTAAATTTTACTTAAGAGTAGTATTCTTTCTAAACATTACATTAGAAACTTGTCAGCGATTATTGCAAACAACGATGAAGATTAAAGAACTTTTCTTGCACATTCAACTCACAACTTGTCAAATTTAATGAATCACTTGAAACCTTTGACTTACTTAAATGGACAATATCTTCGTATCGTTTTCGCTCATTTTCGTTACGCTGATATAGTTTTCGTAAGACTTCCAATTTGTAGCCCGAATAACGTTCACTGTTTTCCATTGCGGCACATGATGGTTTATTTACAAATTTTATTGATATAAGTTTGTATGTGTGTGATTACGATACGCCTATCGAATCAAATTTTTGCTATTTTCCTTTCAGTTTTGAAAAAATCGTTGGAATGTGTTGAGAACCAGTTTTGATTCTTCAAATGAACAGTATTTTAAATCAATGCACACAAAGAAAAACGGCTTTGTAATGTATGTTGAATAAATAGCAATTAATCGTTATTTTTAAAGATAAGATCTAACTTTGATGCGAATAAAATTTTTGCGTTTTTCGAATACAGAAGAATTCAGAGTATATATAAACTGACAGAAAGAGTCATTTTTGTTCATTCTTATTTTTCGGTGTGATACATTTTACACAAAAGTAAAATTAAAATAAATTCAAATTCCCCGAAAATTTTCTCTGGCAATTTTATCGTATTATTTTTACATTTTGTATATAGCATGTTTCTGATCAATAAAAATTGTCCTAATGGTCGTATATATGTTTAAGGAAAAGCAGTTCTTAAGTGAATTTCAATCTGTAGAAAACTATTCTGAATCGAATTTGGGAGAAAAATTCAGCCATAATGAAAAGATACTCTATGGAAGTAATAATTAAAAAGTAAAACCTTATTTTAATTTATCCTAGAAGAGGCATGTAACAACTCAACTTACAATTATCTCTTAGATTTGAATTAAAACACCAGCTGTGTGTGTGAACTCGTAATCTGTATGTGCCGAAATTGGCAGCTGGAAGTGTTTGCATAATAAAGTTAAGTTGAAAATATAAAATTAATTACCAAATTTTATAGTTCAAATTTTTATCTAATCAGAGCTGCAAACATTTTTTCTTTAATATATAAACTTATTAATATTTTCTGTACAAATTATTAAGTACGTGAGCTGACTTGTGCAAAGTCAGTCAGTCAAAAAGAAGTTAAAAGATTCAAGCTGTAAAGTTTTTATAAGACATTTTCAGGTAAAATATGTATATTAAGACCATCAACAGCTTTTAGGCTCTCAGTGAAATATTTCCAATGCATATGAGCCATTTCTGTTCCTAAATAAAACCTTGAATGTTACAAGTTTTAGGAAGTGGATACTGTGTATTTGATACAGACATTTTACTGTTAAAGATTGCAATTTATATTTTTTCATACACAATGTGTGTAATAATGAAATATTTCCACTGCGATATTTTCTTGTTGACTACAACATAGCTCATTAGAGACTTAAAGTAACTAACTCAATATGTAGGTATCTCATAAAGATAAATTAAGTTTTTCTTCAAGTATGTGTTTGTCGTTTGGATATTGTAGGAAGAAGCAAAAGAAATTTTTTCAGGAATTTGTAAATATATACAGGGGCGATCAAAAAATATATACACGCTTTAAGACTGAGTAATAAGCCACAAATATAAGATAGCATTGGCTATAAGATTAAGCTGTAAGAGTTGATGTCAGAACCGGATAACTCATTTGTAGTAGCAGCTCATAGGAGCGTGTTATGTCTTCTGTTATTGCTCCAAAAACATCTGGGCGAGGTCTACGATGTCAAGAACGCAAGTCTGCGACGTAAACATCATCTTGTATCCAATTTACACTTACTGATGGGCAGTTGCTCCACAGACTTCGTTCAGTCTCGGGATGTTCGTTTGCATACAGAGTACAAAAACATCTTGGTAGTTTATTTAACTTTTCTTTTCCTGAGATTTACTTGTAATCAAGGCTTAATTTAGATTATTTTATTAGTTCGTTCAGTTTATGTATATGAAACAGTTGACACTTTAAGAAAATAATATGATATTTTTTACAGTAAATTATATAAGACATATTTCTTAGTTTACATTAGGCCTTATAATAAAATTTGAAAAAGTCAATGTCCATAAAAAGTGAATCTTGTGTTCTAGACTCTAAACTCTTACTTACTTTTGGCTGTGACTTAAAGAATTACTGTTTTATTTCCTTTTTTAGATTTTTGTACACCAAAATGTCGACGTTAATAAAGAAGAGGTAACTAAGTGGTGTACAGAAACGAAAAAATCAAAAGGAGAAATTAAACAAGCTAGCTAAACAAATGAATAATACATGTTATCTTTTTCAACTTGGCTTCACTCGTAGAACATCAACGAAAAATTTACTTGATACTTCTCCAAGTACGTCTACAGGAAAAATTATGGCAGAGTAAATCCTACACCACAAAAAATTATAGAAGAGGAAGATAAAGTTCAGACGCAAGATGACATTTAAGCTGATTCGAATGTTCGGTTAGATATTCAGAACAGAAACTATCTTGAACCAGAATATTAAGATGATATTGGGTTATGGTGAAATATTACAGAGAAGACGTACGAAATTTCTGGTGTAACAGAAATTCTGCGGAATGTCAACATTTTGACAATTATTTTTCGGCTTCATGCAGACAGTACGATGATTGTAAAAGAAAATTTTCCCTCTCGATGACTTCTTGAAAATATGTAAGTGGTAAAGTAATCAAAAGAAAATAGCTCATGTATTCACCATCCACAGGAAATGTATATATTGTTTTTCATGAATCCTATTTAGTGAAACATCTGCTTGCCAAACTCAATTTTTGGAAAGATTTTTTGACTGGAGGAATGCGGCAAAAAGAATCAAAATGCACGAAGACAAAAGAACACATCGGGAATGTGTGCAGACTCTAATTTGTAGAAGACGTACACGTAATCGAATTGACAGTTTTTGGAAAGTCAATTTAATAAAGAACAAGAATATTGGATCAAAGTTCTGCAGAGAGTAGTGTCAGTAATCAAATTTTTCTCATCACGTAGATTAGCGTCTCGCTGTAATTTAGAACATATTGGTTCTCAACATTACGACAACTACTTAGGAATATTAGAACTAATCGCGGAGAGTATGACCCTTTTCTCAGTTCATACATTGCTAGATACGGCAATAAAAGTCAAGGAAACCTTCCTATTTGTCTTCTACAATATGTGAAGAAATAATTGAAATAATGGGGAAATTTTTAAGTTCTGGAAAATACTATAAAGGACATTAAGAAAGCTAAATACTTTTTAGCATTGATTTTACACCAGGTATATCTCATACGGATCAATTGACAGTAGTACTTCGATATGTTGACAGTATCTGACGGGGAAGTGGCAACACACTTCCTAACATTTACTTCCATAAAAAATCACAATGGAGAAGCGCTTGCGAACACTGTTTTGACCTTCCTTTTTAAAAATGCAGCATTGATATAAAAAACTTAAGGGGGTAATCTTGTGACAATGCAGCTAATATGTTGGGATGCTACAATGGTTTTCAAGTGCATATTTTAAAGATAAACCACCTCGCACACTACATTTCGTGAGGAGTTTACTCGCTAAATTTAGTTGAAGTATGTATGGCAGAAAGCTGTGTTGGAGCAGTTTCGTTCTTTGGGTTTCTACGAGCAATGTACAACTTTTTCTCAGTATCGACACACCATTGGGCGATTACGTTGCAAAATGTTGAGGACAGTAAAGACTCTTAGAGAGAGACAGTAAGAAGAGTAAAAATGACACAAGATGGTGTGCCATAAGTGATGCTATTATGGCTTTATTTAAAAGTTATAGTAGCTTCCAGAAAGCTTTACAGGTGAAAATATAGCTCAAAAGCTACTTGTACAGTGGGACCCCTATTTAACGAATTCATCGGGACCGAACATTTTGTTCGTTAAATAAAAGTCCAAACAAAATACTAA
This sequence comes from Trichonephila inaurata madagascariensis, assembly GCA_019973955.1. Taxonomy (NCBI): domain Eukaryota; kingdom Metazoa; phylum Arthropoda; class Arachnida; order Araneae; family Nephilidae; genus Trichonephila; species Trichonephila inaurata. The sequence continues at coordinate 51,055 of BMAV01024703.1, read as the reverse complement.
GATTTTGCACTTACCTTTTCGAAATTCTACAAAAAACAACAGCACAAAAAATATCCTTAGTTAGAAATTTTACACTTTTTATTCAACAGCTACTAGTGAATTATTACGCACCAGATTATTAGAAATTATAAAATACTGACTGATGAATGCTTGAAAATCTTTTTGATTCCTGACTCTCGAAAGAGCTCTTTTTTCGATTTTATTCAAAGAAGAAAATACAGCATCATTTACATCCTGCTGCATAAGGTATGTTTTCACAGTTTGCAATTAGAAAATGTAACAGTTTTGATAGTTTTATTATCATTTTCTACATCAGAATCGCTTTTCATTGAGTCCGACAAATCTATAGTTTCTTGAACTTCAGTTGCACAGATAGGTAGTCCACGTCATCAGATGTGACATAATCGTTAAAATCTTAAAATATTCCCTGCGTTATGGAGTGGAAGGAGATAAGAAAGGAGTTTCTTGTCCTATTCAAAACTATCACGGTAGGGTACACTCATAACTCATGTTATGTCTTATAACGCTCTGCACCCTTTGTCGACGAAAATTGTGACTTACAAGAAAAATCTTTTCTCTGTTTCGGACAAAAAGGCTGTTATTTGAAAAAACAAAGCAGGTCTTTCAACACAACTTTTCTAACACAAACTAATAAAAAAAATTTAAACTGTTAAAATAATTCGTTAATTCGGGGTATATTATTCGTTAAATAGGGGTTTTGGTTTCATTTTAATCGTGAAGAGGAAAACTCGTTAAATAGAAACTCGTTAAATCGGGGTCCGACTGTAATTCATGAAGCTAAATGCCTTCTAAAAGAAAGCCTTCTGTCGAAGAAAGAAAATACTATAATGGCAGGCTTTTGGGCTGTTGTCTTAAACCGGATCAATGGAGTAAATAAAGGAAATCAATAGAACTTCAAACAGCCGTCAATCTTCTCAAATCATTTTTCAAATTCTCAAAGAGAAATGTCTTATGAATATGAAAGAAAGGCAAATGAGAAAATAGATTCGCAATACACGGATGAATGTAGACGTGAGCGCATAAAAAAACTACATTACGATGACGGTAATGCAAAAAATGTTGTGCTTCTAGGAAGTGAAAAATTCAAAATTGAAACTTATCTACCTACACTGCTGGGCACACAAAATACAACACCCTGAAGGAAGCATGCGAATCATGTGAAATTTACATCATGCATTGTGGCGATGAAATATACAAAGCATTATAGCGCAGACGCACTACTCGGGCGACCGTAGCGCCACCCGCAAGTGCTATATAAGGGGAGAACAGATAGATTATTTGAAGTACTGCAATAGTTTTCCGCGCTTTTTTTTGCATAAGCTGTTTACCTATGCCTTGTAGCATGAATCGAGCGTCTAGTGATCAAGTTTCTGAACTCTCTCGACCGAGGAAGAATAGTAGCCTTTTGTGATTGCGGATTACCTCTTCGAAGAAATCGATCATCGTGTTGGATGAAATCAAGCAACTGTGATGCGGATCTGTCATCGCTGGATGCAGGAGGAAACGACGGATCCACCGGGACGATCACACACCCCTCGTTGCACCACTGCCGGTGATGATAGGTGGATTGTGCGCATGGCAGAGAGGAATTGCGTAGCCACTTCAAGAACCATAGCACAACAGATTCAATCTGTTACGCTTCATTCGGTGTCCGCTCGTCCCATTCGACGCCGTTTGCAGCAGAATAGAATGTCCGCGAGGCGTCCATTGCCTCGTTTACCCTTGCCTGGAAACCACAGACGTTTGCGCCGCCAATGAAGCGATAAACGGGGGAAGTAGACAACGGAATGGGACGATATTGTGTTTACTGACCAATATCACGATGGTCAGATTCGAGTTTGGAGACACCGTGGTGAGAGGTTACTGAGCTGTTGCGTTATGCATCGCCACACTGGTCTTGCAACCAGTGTCATGGTTTGAGCAGTGGCGTATCGAAGAATACCCTCCTTGCAAAATCAGGTTTTGTACCGCAAGCCCAAATACGTATTTGATATCAGTCAGATATTGGGCCTCCTACAATGCGGGGTTGGGGGTGTACGTTGCGTTAATGGGTTTGAAGTAGTATTGAATTTCACTGCCGCATCCCTCTAGTACGCATTTCGGGTACACTGAACAGCCAGAGCTACATCTCTGAGGTGTTGGAGCTCGTGGTCCTCCCATACATTCAGCGCATGCCTTCAGCATATTCCAACAGGATAATGCACGACCACACGTGGCACGCAATGTGCAAGAGTTCCTTACCCATCAGATTGAATTGCTTCCTTGGCCTGCTTGTTCTCCCGACCTATCGCCAATCTAAAACATGTGGTCCATGCTTTCTCAAAGACTGACCCGGGATGCACCACCCGCTGCTACACCAGATCAACTTTGGCAATATGTGGAGGCCGCATGGACTGCTGTACTCCAAGGACACATCCAAAGCCTCTTTGATTCTCTACGGAGGCGTGTGGAAACAATGGTGGCTACACTACTTATTGATTCTGTTATCATCCACACGTCACAATAGGCTGTAATTTTAATCGTTTGATCTTTGTACAACATGTTATCTGTCAATCACTTCATGACCAGCATGACGATCATACGAACTTATTTTCAAAAACTTGCTGCACAATCAACGTTTCCCAATGTTATCACAGCATTAAAAATATACAGGTGTCGTGATAACAAATGCTTCTGGTGAACGAAGCTTTTCAAAAATAAAGATGCTAAAAAACTATCATCGATTTTTAATAACACAAGAAAAACTAAACTTCCTTGCTATTATGGCTATTGAATACGACGTCTTGCAGAACAGAATTCCAAGATGTTCTAAAGGAATTGACGGCTAAAAAATTGAGAAAGCCAAATATTTAGTTATTTTTTATTGCAAGAGTTGGTTTTTTTTAATTTTTTTATTAAAGATTCTATAAAATAATTGTTTATTTATATTTTAATTTGTTGATAATTTGTTATTTTATTTGTACAATGAAATATATTCCTAAAATGTTGGGTAGTAAAATTATTAGGCTACAGGGCCCCGAGAATTCGGTTGCCTAGGGGCCTCCATGTTGTTTGATCTAATAGGTTGGTATTAACAGTTGACATTAGTATTTCGACATGCTCAACAATAATTCAGTGACCACTAGTGTTTTAGAAGGGAAAGTGAGACCATGAAACAGGACTTCCAAGCAGCGAAAAAGTATTTGGAAATGGAAGTTGAAGAATATCAGTTAGACATTGAAATCAACACTATGGAATGAAGCCAAGCTGAAGCATTGCTCGAAATGAATGGAACGACAAAAGAAAGAAATGATCAGGCCGAGCCAAGCGTCTTTTGTTCGATTCGGTCTAGTGCCATTCCCATGGACTCACAAAGAATGGTTTTATATTCAAAAAGTGATTTCTATGATGAGAAACTGGTGTATTAGCCTCGTGGCCAGTGTCGTGGGGTCGATTCCTGGTGCCACCGAAGACTGACGTATAGAAGGTCTGATGTGCGTTAAAGCCCTCACATTGGAGTGACAATTTGGAGAAGGGCTCAAGTATCCCCTTTACCGAGGCTTAAAATTACGAAAGCCTTATGTAGGCCCTATGTACAAATGGCCCTAATGTAGCAGCATAGTGTGACGTTAATAAAATTCAAATTATGTCGGATTCAACTTATTATCCCATAAAATGGTTTGAAAAAGAGAAATCCATCAATCCAGTCAATTTTTATTTACAAAATAACCATTAAGTTTATATGTATTCATTTCATTTTGTAACACTTCCATCGTTTTTTAAATAGTTTTAAAAACGGCCGCGGTAGCCGAGTGGCATAGGTATCGGACCGTGGCTTGCCTTGTCACAAGTTACAGCCCAGTACCACTAAAGACCCGCCGTGTAGGGCAGCGATGCACGTTAAATCTGTCGAGAGCTGAAACGTCCTCCCGTTGGTGTGGTAGTTAGGAGAGGGGTGCCAGCTCAGCTGTCGTCCACGTCACTTGACCATTGTTCAAAATTACGTGGTCCGTCGCAAAAAGCCCTCGTGTAGCTAAACAATGCGACATTAGTATTCAATCAATCAATAAATAGTTTTAATACAATTGTACAACTAGAATGTGAATGGGATTGCTTCAAAGGCTATTGGCTAATGAGGAGTTCTCGATTACAACTGCATTTCAAAAATGTATTTTTTTTTCTAAAGAGAGATTTTTTGCTACATCCACAAAAAATCCACGTGCTACATCCACGCACTGCAAAAAAAAAAGTATTGTAAAAAGAGAGAAAGAGTTTAAATTATTTGTATTTGAAGCCCTAGTTGAAACTCACTTAGAAGAGTGACTTCTAGTGGCTTGCACACATGCCCAGTTTAATTTCAGTAGAGTCAAAGTTATATTTACGTCACACACTATAAGTCTACACGGTGGCTATTGGTGACGTCATTTTGAACTATGGTCAAAGGACGAGGATGACACCCGAGCTGGCACCCCCCTCCGAACTTCAACATCAAATCATTTAAGCCTCGACAGAATTAACGTACAGCGGCTTCCTCTACACGGCTGGTCTTGAGTTTTTTTTTCGGCTTGAACTCATGACGCGCCAGCCACGACTCCATTACCTTGACCACTAGACTACTGCAGACCTTAGTTTCCGTTGAGTTGTGTGTTCTAGATAAGGTACCACTAAAGACCCCACTTGTAGAGAAGCTTATGCACGCTAAATCTGTCTAAGTTCAAAGTCCTCACGTTGGCGTGGTGTGCAAATTTGGATAGTGACAACTCAGGTGTCGTCTCATCACTTGATAATAGTTGAAAAGTGCAAAGCTCGTCACCCTCTTGTTGCTTTTGATTGCGACGTTAATATTTTGCAATTAATTTTGAATGATTTTAAAACATTAAAGATATTTTTTGTCAAATTGATCATTTCACAAAGAAACTTGTTGGTTCAAAGTCCCTTCTGAGTGAATAAACAATCAATCAATTAACTGGTTTGAATGAAAAACATGTCGCGATATTTCACATGAAGAACGTGGCCGTGGTAACGGACTCGTGTCATGAGTTCGAGCCTAGTACCACTCAAGACCCACCCTGTAGAGGATCTCCCTTTGGTGTGATGTGGTAGTTAGGAGAGGGATGCCAGTTCAGGGTCACTTGACCAGGGTTCAAAATGACGAGGTCCGTCGCCAAAAGCCCTCGAGTAGCTGAACAGTGCTCATTTACTTCTTCACACGAAGAACTGAAATATGTTCTTTTTCTTAACTAGTGAGCGACAAAATGTTAAAGTCATTATTTTTTATTTACTAGTACACTTCTGTGAAAGATCAGAGGATGGAAACAAGTTTTTAATTAGTTTGCTGCTTATCCATTCCATAATCTTTAATGAATTTTTGGTGAAGGTATGAATTTTATGTGTGGTGCCTTACACATTCCGATAGGGCCGCGGTAGCCGAGTGGTGCCTTATTACGAGTGCGAGCCCACTAAAGACCCGCCGTGTAGGGCAGCTAAAACGTCCTCCCGTTGGTGTGGTAGTTAGGAGAGGGGGATGCCAGCTCACTTGACCATGGTTCAAAATTACCGTCGCCAAAAGCCCTTGTGCCGCTGAACAGTGAGACGTTAATATTCAATCAATTCACATTCCGATAACAGAGTCAACAAACAAGCTGCTGGCTTACATGAGGACAGGAGATATTCTCCGTTTTAAGGGAAAACTTGACCTATATAACGAATGTCCGAACTCCAAATGGACTTGCACCAGATCTCTTGTGACTGTAGGTATTATTTCCGTTCTCTGCTCTAAGCTCAAGATATGATTTCATCTTTATACAATAATAGAGTGATTTTTTTTTTTTTTAAAGATGTAGGCAAATTTGTTTCACACTGAAACTTCAAAACGAAAAGACTGATGAGGAGGGGGGATCTTAACACCAAAATTATTGTATAGGAAAGAAATTTTGGCAATAAAATTATCTGGGCAACATATAGAATTGATTAAAATTTCAAGACAATAGGTTAATGTAAGCGGAGAAGAACCATTTTAAATATAAAATCATGGCACACTAATAACCAGTGTAACCGACAGAATTTTGAATGAAAGCATGAATAAATTGTGCCGTAAAGAGACTTATTGCACTTGGTCTGGCAACACAGAAGATCAAGGGGGATGTGGATGACGCTGGAGCTATCATGTAATGATGTTTCATAGTGCTTCATTGGAGAAAGATCTGGTGATCCAGAGGGCCAAGGCAATGCGTCGACACTCTGTAGAGCATGTTGGGATACAACTGTAGTACGAGGGTGTTATCCTGTTGGAAAACACCCCCTTGAATGCCATTCATAAATGGTAACATAACAGGTTGAATCACTAGACTTGTAACGGAGTCTCTTCGAACCCTAATAATTCTAAAGGGGTAACTTTTAATGGATAGAGAACCTATTTCTGTAAGGGTACAGGGACTTATGTAAATGAAAGTTACTATTTAAAGTTAAGAGATTTAAATTCGAGAAAAAAGCAGGGCCGACCCTAGCAGGTGTGCAGAGCACTAGGGTAGCCTTAAGCTACATATAGTTCTATCAATTACGTAATTTTTTTTTTTTTAAATTCCAAAAATAAAATTTATAATTCTAATAAATATGCTAAACTTCAAATAGTTATTGAAAAATCGAAATAAGTCCCCTTTTCCCGATAGCATAACATAGTCTTAAGAAAAATCGAATGTTAGTGCACTGTGTGTGGATCCACACATTGGCCATTCAAGTCTACTTTTTACACACATTCCTTATTTGACAGCAAAATAGGCCGCGGTAGCCGAGTAGTATAGTTATCGGATCGTGGCTTGCTTTGTCACGAGTTCGAGTCCAGTACCACTAAAGACCCTCCGTGTAGGGCAGCGATGCACTCTAAATCGGTCGAGAGCTGAAACGTCCTCCCATTGGTGTGGTGTGGTAGTTAGGAGAGGGGGTGCCAGCTCAGGTGTCGTCCACGTCACTTGACCATGGTTCAAAATTACGTGGTCCGTCGCCAAAAGCCCTCGTGTAGCTGAACAGTGCGACGTTAATATTCAATCAATTGATAGCAAAATTCGTGGCATAGCCGCCATAGAAAAGGCCTTTTTGCTCATCAGTGGCATTGGTGGTGCGCGGTGAATCGACGCTTAACAAAGGCGTCTCAAAAATGATTTTTACGAAATTGGTTGTACGAAAATATCTATTAGGGTTAATATTACCTAAAAAATAGGAATGTTTAAAAACTCAATGTGTGTGTATTTGGAGAAATTAAAAGTTTTCAATTTAATAATAGCCTTATAATTTAGAAAAACAAAATAGAGGAAATAAGTGATCTTTGTGTCGGTGGTTTTTTACGTTTATACACAATACCCGTTTTCCTTTTTAGTGTGTGTGTAAGTGTTATACCTCTATTAAAAGATAATTTCTTGTAGTTTTATGCAGTATCAAGTTGTTTGAGAAAAATGTCTTCTTTTGATTAAACGATTCTCATTACAAAGACTCAAATTATTATTAATGTTAACGAGGTTTGCCGAAGTTCTAAAATTTATTTTATGTTGTAGGTACTTAAGGATACATTAATACTATATTTTAAAAACAATTGTGCATTTTTTTTCTTTTAACATCATCAACATCATTAATGAGTCTCCTTCCCAGTGAAACCAAATGTGAAGAGGAGAGAAAGAGGGTTCTGCTCAAATAGCGCTAGATGGTCCAGGTATACTTGTTCTAACATTTTAACGAAAAATAATATTGACTTATTGGTAGAACATGGTCCCAAACAACTAGCAAATTTTAAATTTTCGCGCAAGAAGGCAGAAAGCTTAGCTGTTCATTTAAAAAAAAAAACATTTGTGAATGAACGGGGGATATATATATATATATATATCGCGCTTGGCTCTGCTATTCCATATATCTAAATCGTATTTTTTGTTTCGCATGTAAATTGTTTAGTAGAGATACGTAGTGACTTTTCTGATTAGCGGCATTGTTCGGATTACCTTAATAAACATGAAAGTACTCTAAAACAGTGCTCCCTAACCTTTTTATCGCCGCGGGTTGAGTTGAGTTGAGTTTGGTGTTTTATGGCGCAAGAGCCAGTTTTGGCTATACTGCGCCAAACATTCATAGGTCTGTGGTCTGGACGGGAAAAGAAGAAATTGGATGACAAGATGGAGGGTCGAAAATAGAGAAGGGTCACTGGGGTACCCCGGGGTCGTGACAACTGTGTTTACCAAAGATAGTAAACCCCTTAGGAAAAGGAAAAGATCACTAGAGAGAGGGTACCTCGGGATTGTGACACCCGTACCCATCTAAAGAAGGTGAGCCCCCTGAGGGGGATTTTATCGCCGCGGACCGGTCAACGTTTTGTAATTTTACCGCGGCCCGCTGAGGGGGAGGACGTTGATTGTTTATATTTTAGACTGTTTTGATTTAATAATTTTAATTTAATTGTGTATTTAATCGTGACTTCAGAATAAAATATAGCTACACCAAAAAAAAATGAATATAAAGAGTGATTTAACAAGGAATATAAAGTGATTTTCATAAAAAGTAGCCTAAACCCAAGAAAAATATACCACAGTAAATAAAAGAGAAATAATTGAATGTTTCTTGTGCGGACCGGTAGTATTTAATCCATGGACCGGGGGTTGGAGACCACTGCTCTAAAACACGTCAACTCTATAAGATCATGGTGAGAATTAATGACAAAAAAAAAATATACTATTGACGCGGAACAATAAAATGTTTACGATCGAGAGAAAAGCCCCATCATTGAAAGAATGATTGCTGTTTTTAGCCAGTCAAAAGAACTAGTATGAAGTTGTATCATAGAGAGAATGGTAATTTTTTAAAGGCTGTGGTGATGTTGGTCAAATTTGATCCTGTTATTTCAAAACACCTTAATAACTTCAGCAAATGCAAATATAACAGAACACGTATTCCACGCTCCTTTCAGGGGAACATTTTCAAAATGAAATATTTAATAATTTAGCCGAATCTTTTCGTAATGAGATAACATACATTGTAAAAAAAAAGCCAATTATTAAAAAAATTTTTTATTTTAAAGATATTACCACAGAACTAACTTTTAATTAGATATGTGAATACTGTTGATGGAAAGTAGATATTTTAGAATTTTTTCGGGTAATTGATACCACTGGAGAAGGACTGAACAATTTTTCTTTGAGAAGTATTACCTATCCGGGGAGGGCAAAGCATACACGCATCCCTTGATGGCACGGCAAAATTTTTTGAGCACGCCATAAAATATTTTGAGCAACCGTAAAAACGGTTTGCATTTTTTTTCAAAACACAAAGTTTTTGAAATATTATAAAATTGCGGGGATCGGCACCAGAGGGGAAATTCTTTTTTTGCCTTTTTTACTTACTTTCCCGGACAACAGTAACATGCTAAGTTTATCACGCATGGCAAAGTCAATTTCGTTGAAAAATGTTTTTAAAGTTTATTTGTGTTTATTTACGATTTTTTAAATGTTATTTAACATTGCTAGTTGAGCAAAAGCCAAAAAAGGGGAGGATGGAAGAGTAACAGAGAATTTCAAAATTTTGGGCCGAGAGAAATTTGGCATTATTAATAAAGGGGCAAAGGGAGTGTTCTTTTTCTGGGAAATGGTATGAGGACATCGCCTCCAAAAAAGGCATTTTGGGCCCAAAATTAAAACCTCTTGTCAAAAAAGGTTTAACCCCAGCAAAAAAAAAATTCATTACATAGAAACCATTTGGCAGAGATTTATTCAGCAAGTATTCTATTAAAAAATAACAACAATCCTTAGTATAAGTTTTTGTCACCAACGCAACAACAGAGTCACACTACTGTTACTTTTTTAATTTTAATTCCCCAAAATAACGAAAACATTTACAACCAGTAGCGCAAGGGAATTTTTCAGAATGGGGGGGAAACGAAAGTTCCCATTTTTTGGGATTTCCCTTTTTATTTTGTCGTTTTCGGGGAAAAAAAACAGTAAAACTAAATTTTTGAATAAATAGCATTTAATTTAAAAAAATTAATCATAAATAAAAAATCTTTAATAACATTTTACATACTATATATTAAATTATAATCAATCGGAAAAAATCAAGGGCGGGGCCCGCCCCCGGGGCCCCCTTTGTGGCCCCCGTTTACAACTATTCAGTACAGAAGGTATTTTTCGTAGTAAATAAAGATTTTTGATTGGTTAGTATTTAGTTTTATTTTGGAATAATAGCAAGTAAAAAATTATCTGACGGAAAACCTTTGGGTTAAAAAAAAATGGCACGTTGTTTAAAAAAAGGTCAAGAAAAGATCCCGGATACGATAATGGATCAAATTTGGGGGGAAAAAAATGTCAGAAACATTTTTTTTAAACCCCTAGAGCGGGGATGGCAAACCCTTTTTTGAGACATGGGTCAAATTTTTTAAAATTTTTTGTACGCTTGGTCACTGATCCCCTTTGAATCAGAGTTAAGTTAAAAAATTTCAACTGAGTATTTTTTAAAAAAAAACATCTTTAAAATTCAATTTGGTTTAAAGGGAAAAATGGGGGGAACGAAAAAAAATTTTTTGTGGGTTAAAAAATTTTAAGTGTTTGGCTCAATGGCGTAAGTGTTTGTAACAAAAAGAAGTAACAAAAATTTCATACAATTAATGAATGAATACAATTAATATTATGAGAAATATTATTTATTATTATTATATATATCTATATATATACAATTTTTATATATAACAAAATTTTTTAAAAAAGAATTTAATAGAAATCGTTGCTTTTTTTTCTTCAGATAATTTTTAATATTGGGTTTTTTTCCCGATATTAGCTTAACGCATTTTTTAAATTTCCCCTGTAAAGATCTATTTCTATTAGAAGATTTTACAAAGTTTTTGAAGAAAAAAATTTTTTTCACACGAATATGTGGCCCCAAAACACTTTAAAAAGACCATTACTTTTTTTTTCATCGATAGAAATTTTTGGGAAAGAATCCCATACTTTTAAATAAATTTTTTAAAATTTTCTTGGGATCAATATTATCTGCACTACTTTCACAAAAGTTTTCTTTTCAGAAATCAAGTCTTCAAATTTTGTTTTCCACACTACGCGCTTCAAATTTCAACAAATTCCATTTCTAAATTATCGTTTCCCAGCCAAAAATTTTGATTAACCCATTGTTTCAAATTCTGTTTTTTTTGGATATAAAAGTAAATAAAATGTATTTTTCTAAATTTTTAAATTGTTGAATCCCCTTGGGTGTTTTATTTCATATAATAAATATTTTTTAAATTTGTATTTTTTGGATTCCGGAGTTTAAAATTTTTTGTAATTGGGGAAAATATTTTGATTTTTTTCCCAAATCCAAAAAAAATGTCAAGTTTTGTCAAAAATTTTTTATTTTCAAACATCGTTAAAAAAATTTAATCCATCCCCTTAATTTTTTTTATTCAGTTCATTAAAAGTGAGTGATGTCGCATAAAACTTAAATCATTTAACCCAAAGTATATTGATAATTCATCGAAACTATTGTCTTTTTTAATTAAAAAACAAATTTTTTCTAATAACGTTACAAAGCGATTAAGGACTTGAACGGGCAAACCAGCGTACGTTGTTGTATGTCAAAATCTCTGAATATTGGCATTCAATTTCTCTTGTAAATTCCCTTTATAAAAGCTCTTGCGTTTATAAAATTGATTATTTTAATTAAACCGACATTACACTGGAAAATGTTTTTAAACCCGCTTCCAATAAAACTTGCTGGTGTATTATGCAATGAAATTCAATCAGTGAATGTGAAATATTTTGCTTAAGATACTGAATAATCCAATGTTTTTCCCTACCATGCCAGGCGCACGTCTGTTGTTCAAAAAACTATTTTCTGAAGGTCAATATCCATTTCTTTAAATGAAATATCAAATTCTGAAAATATCAAGATCGGTACAACTTCCTTTCAACGTTATTAGTTTTAACTCTTCTTTCATTATATTTCCATACTTATACCGGCGCGTAGCAGTGGTATAGGTATCGGACCGTGGCTTGTCTTGTCACGAGTTCGGCCCAGTACCACTAAAGACCCGCCGTGTGGGCAGCGATGCACGTTAAATCTGTCGAGAGCTGAAACGTCCTCCCGTTGGTGTGGTGTGGTAGTTAGGAGGGGGGGTGCCAGCTCACAGGTGTCGCCCATCACTTGACCATGGATCGAATTACGAGTCCGCCCCAAAAGCCCTCGTGTAGCTAAACAGTGCGACGTTTATAATCAATCAATCAATCAATCCATCATACATATACCGAGCAAAATTGCTAATTGTGTGTATAGCCATTTAATCATTATTTCCATCAAAAAGCAATTGAATACATTTCTGCAGAATTTAAGTTATGTATTTGTAAACAAATATTTTTTCTAATTCTATTACACGATCTTTAATTATACTTGCGACTTAGGTAACTCATTTATACGCTTTATAATCAAGTCTTTTTTTCAAATCAGCAAACAGTGCACGACTACATTCTAAAAATTTTTTTTCAAATTCTCCTTCTGAAAAAAGGTTTCACGTAGCGAAAACAATGCAATGGGCAACTTGGAAACTAGCAGCTATAATGTTATTTTTGGAATAAAAAAATTTTAGACACTGTTTTTAAAAAAAATTCTCCTTTTTCTTTTTTAAAAATACGTTTTTCTTTTTTCTTCTGTTGACATACTGAGATTAGCATGCAACGTTTCAAAATGTCTTTTTGCATTATATGTACGTGAAGTCACTTTTTCATTACAAATTACACATATAACCATTGTATTCTTTTTTATCACGCCATATTTATCAAACCATTCAGCTTGATATGGCCTAGAACTTGTATGGCTGGTTTTTAATTTTTTAACCACCGACATAGTACAGGGCTACAATTAAAAATATTTATATTTAGAATACAATAATGGACTAAATTCATGTGACGTCACGATCACATGATTCCTGTGAGCTCTTGCGCACGTGCATACGGCGTCATTTGTTTACGACTATTTTGCTCTTAAACTCGTATAGTTATAATTATTCTTTTTTTACGTTCAGAAATGACATACTGTGCTGCATATGGATTTTTTTTAAAAAGGTTACTTTTTAGCTTTAAAAACAAAGTGACTTATGCCAATTTAAAAAACAAAAACAACTCAATTACTGGAAATTATTTGTTAGGTCTGGTTGTACATTTTTTTTTGTTTTGAAAATTCTTTTTTTTCCGTGCTGCGGCTGAAATATATTGAGTTACTTTTATAACCTGAAAAGTTTGTGGAATGTCCAATGCAACAATCTTGTGATTTTTTTGTTTTAAAATCACATATTTTTATATAGTATTATTCATCATTTAAATTGTTTAAAAATATTTGTTTTGTCTACATCAAATACATTTTTAATTTAATTGTGAATAGATATTTTATGCGACTATTTATTTATATATATGTATTGTATTTTTTCAATCTAATTTGCAATTCATTGTGCTGTAAAAATAAAATTCGTTTTCATCAATGCATAACTATTTATTAAACAAAAAAAAAACTTTCATATTAACTCTCTAATATGAGATAAAAACAATGATTTAAACAAGTAAACTTTTTTACAAGTATTTCGGAACCATCTATTTATAGATAAATCACGTGTAATTCAATAAGAAGAAAAATATATTTAAAACTGAGGATAATTAAAAAGCATTTCTGAAAATTATTGCACCTTTTCTGATGATACATTTCCTCTCTTAATATTGTACAATTTTAAAAAATTAGATCTACATGTTATAGGCACTTTATATGAAGAAAAAAAAATATTGAATGTGTTATTAAAAATTGTAATGTACGTTTTTAATATAGTTCATACTTGCATTAATTTTAATTTGTGATCTAAGTGTCGCATACCCATGCTTATTTATTGTGTGTTATTTTCAGAAAAATTAACTTTTTCGATGCTTTATATTGCAAAGTGCATTTAAGCTTTCTGTACACATGCATGATTGAATGTAACTTTTTATTAATTTTAATATGCTGAAACAGCTCTCAGGATTTGCTATATCTTTATCTACATCTACATCTTTTTATCTACATCTTTTTTTTGTAAAACTTTGCAAAAGTCTTGAAACTTTTTTTTGCTAATTCATGTGATTCTCAGGTTTTGGAATCAGAATTAATATTTGTTATACGCCTAAATCTATGTTCTATTTGCGCAATAACTGTATCAATATTGCAGTGTTATAGAAGTAACACCTAAATCCTTCTACCAGGGTTTTTTGTAACATGCAAAGTGATGCACAATTCTATTTCAAGAGTTTTTTTATTTTTATTTTGTAGACATGATATATTTACACGGGATCATATTTATTTCATAATTCTTTTAAACAGAAAAAAATTCCATTATTAGTTGTTCCTATTATTTCATGGTATCCACAAAGGGGGAGATTATGAAATGCTAAAAATAGAATCACATGTACTATTTGAAATATCAGTTTGAGTTGTTACATTTCCTTATTTATATAAACTTTGTTTCATCAATATTGCACATGGTTAACAGAACACCCATTATAGCCTCCTGTAAATCTTGCAGATTGCGCATTCTTATTATAGAGGCGATGAATAATATTCATTTATTGCCCTATGTTGACTCATCATATGTATGCGTTCCACATTTTATTTTATTTACTGAAACGTAGACGAACCGATTAATTGGTTCTGATTTCATACTACATGGCTTGAATTAATGGGGAACATAACATTTTAATATCCCTGATGTGTAGAGTTCAGAATTTGAAACCTGTTATATGTCTCATTTTGCGAATCAGTCAAGTCTGCAGATTGTTGCAATTCAGAGACCTACAATAACAATGTTTACGATAAAATTTATATTTTGTAAAGAAAGGTCAAGTTTTCATGTGAAATAATGCATTTTAGTTTTTGATCATGCTGGGGCCCCAGTGCATAGCACATCCGCTGCTCTCCCCCAGAAGGCCGGCCCTTATTATGTATCTTTATACATAATTCAATAACTTGTAATAATGGATAATCACATTAAATTTAAGAATACCTATAAATTATGCATTAATATAAGTAATTTTTTAAACCTAATAGTGAAATAGTATTTTCTTTTATTATCTTAAGTCATTTCTAAAAAAATTTCGAAACACTTTTAAAGGATAATTAGTAAGTAAAGCAGACAGTCAAAGATGGAGAATGTTATTTTATTAGAATAATTTTTCAAACATCTTCAAATGCTTCATAATATTGTAAAGTATTTATATGCAACATATTGTAAAAATGAAATTCATTTTCATCAAATAACTGATCGACAATTAAATAAACTATTCATTTGAACTTTAATGTGGTAGGCAAACTTGATGTAAATATAATATATTTTATAGAAAAATTGTTACTATCTCTAAATAACACTTCGATTTCCAGTGGCACTGGAAAACTTCGTATTATAATATAATATTTCCTGCAAGTTGAAGTTTTTTAAAAGAAACGGTTTCGAACCTATACTGTGAGCCATTCTTGTGAAAAAATATGAAATAAAGAACAAAATTAATTAATAAAATAATTAAGAGCTATATCTAAGTGCATCACAAGAACTATAAATAAATATCCCAGCTAACACTAACCAGATAATACTAACGAAGCAGACGAATACCTAATTAGATAAATAATTTAGAATAAAACAAAAATTATACAAAAGAGTTGTTAAAAATATTTCCTAACAAATATATATACTAGAATAATGCAAAAAATACAATGATATCATATATCTTTAATTAGATAAAATTAAGACACAAGAATGTCATCAACAAAGATATAGGAAAACTCATGTTATGAACAAACACGTGGGGATATTGCAGCCGGAATCACGTGATTACCCGATAGGCGCCTGCTGTCTGCGCAGATACTCCATTGGAGAAGAAATATTGTATTAACATACCTAATATAACCTGCTGTTTCTAAAAAATGCAACACCATGAAGGAATCATCAGAATTAAATGAAATGTAATGCGCAAACGACTTGTATTAGTTCTAAAAAATGACAAAATTTTCAAAGCAAAAAAACAATATTAATGTGTCCGAAATCAATATTTGGTGTAGCCACCACGTGCTGCAATAAGTGCTTCTATACGACGTGGCATGGAGTCAAACAGATTTTGAATGTCTGCTTGTGGAAGATAATTCCACATTGCTTGTATGCGCAGGAAAAGCTCGTCTTTTGAAGCTGCAGGACGCGGATCACGAGCGAGACGCCGACCAACCAAATCCCACACGTGCTCAATAGGCAACATATCCGGCGAATAAGCAGGCCAAGGAAGAAGTTGCATGTATTGGGCTGAACAGAAGTCTCGAATAGTCATTGCAACATGTGGGCGTGCATTAAGCTCCAGGGATGCCTTGAAGGAAGGGTACGACTTCGGGCTGTAACACTTCATGGACGTACCTGTTGTTATTGAGATTACCCTCAATTCATAGCAAATTCGATCGTCCATGATACAAAATCGCACCCCAAGCCATAACTCCAGGTGTTAGGCCACTGTGTCGTTCGATAACGCACTCTGGAAGGCAGCGATCACCAACATAGCGTCTAACATGAATAGGGCCATCATGGCCTCCCAAATTGAAGCGTGATTCATCTGAAAAGACAACTTGGTGCCAATCAGCTTTCCAGGCTCTGTGCTCATAAGACCATTGCAGACGCAGCCATTGATGGTTGGCCATGAAGGGGATCCTGTACAGTGGCACTCTTGCAAGCAATCCACGGTGCAGCAAACGTCGACGAATTGACGAAGCTGACATTAGTACACCTGTAGCAGTAGACCAACGTGCTGCCAACTGCTTGGAGGAAGCTGTACGGTCATTCACCACCATGCGGAACATGTGTCGATCATCGCGCTCTGACGTCACCTTCCGCCGTCCACTGCCAGTTTTTTGAGTTGTTGGGTGCTCGTCGCTTCACTGCTTCCAAACTCGCATCACTCTGGAACTGTTCCGCTGAACACGAGCTCCTATTGCGCAATAGGGAAATCCTTCTTCTCGAAGGCCAATAATCCTCCCCCGTGTAAACTCAGTAAGTTGTTGGAATTTCTTCTTATTTCGTCGAGGAGACATACTTAGGTCTCACTAAGCGTCCGCCACTAATAAATAATCATTAACTATTTTCAACGTCTCGCTACAGCCCTTTATTTATACGCTTTCAGCATTAGTTCAGAGGGCGCTGCGCACTTCACGCATGCGCGGTGGCTCTGAAACTTTACTATTTTACATAACATCCTATAATTGATATTTGCTGCAAAGTCCATTTAATTCTTTTGATTCTTTCATGGTTTTGCAATGTTTACAAACAACGGTGTACATACACATCGATACACATCACAGTAGAACGTCGTTTATCCGAACGTTTATTATCCGGAGCGTCAAATGTCCGGACCAGTTTTTTTTTTTTTTTGTCAACTACATGTACTGCATATGAATACGTTTTCGAACAGTGCAATGCTCTACAGTTGTTTCGCGTGAGGCCAAAAGTGACGGGAAAACCCAAGGTCAGGGATATTTGGGGAATTTCAGTTGTGTGATTTGGTTAACATCTGCGCGGAATATTAGGTCAGTTTGTTTCCAAGTGTGGGGGTGTATACGTGCTCTTTTGTTGAGTTGTGAACAGCGAAAAATAAGTGATGATTTTCCATAATAAAGGTAAAATTGTTACATTTTGTACCTTTTCCTTGTTCTTCAAGCACGTTTCCTGCATGTGATGATTTTCAATATTCATATAGTGTCCGGTTTCATATACTGCATGGATCGCATTCGGTTTTCGGTTATCCGAACGGTGTCCGGTCCCAATTGATTCAGATAAACGACGTTCTACTTTACTTTTAAATGCGTTCGAAAGGGATGCCACTAAGGGCCATTGGATAATGGATGCCAGGGCCGGCTCTAACAGTTTTGCCACCCAGGACAAAAATGAAAAATGTCGCACCTCTCCACAAAGAAAAAAATTATTATTAAAAGATATAGAAATTGTTCATAAATACACGCCTGTAAAAAGGAAATCTATTTTCAACAAACCCACATATACATCTATATATAGCACGCACAAAATATAGAATGAATTTACATAATTTTTAATCTAAGAAAAATGTTCTACTTATACAACTCCACAAAAAAAATACTTTCCATTAATCTTATTAATACAACACTAGAAATTAATAATCTTTATAATCACTAAAATTAACACTAATAAAAATACTCAAAAAATAGATTACAATGATTAAAATAATAAAAAATACATTATATTTCTCAGTCAAATAAAATTCTATCTTTTAGCTTCCTCAAAAAGTATAATTTCGAAATATTTGTCATAACATTTAAATATAAACACATGTATAATCTCATTTGGAAATATATTTTAATACTAAAATAATGTTACTAAATTTATCTTTCTTTTGATCAGAAAAGAAGAAAACATTGAAATAACTCCCATGTTACTGAGATCTATAATTCAGTATCAATCAATTCTGACCTAATTCAATCCGCAATAACACATGTACTTATAAGAATATAGTTACCAAATAGTGTTACTAAATTTCTCCTAATGTACACAAACAAAAAAAGGGGAAAAAAAATCTAAAACCAACTATTGATTTAACATGAGTCAGAAAAATGAACCAAAATTTGCAATAAACAAGACAAATGAACCCCATTTTTTTTTTTTTTAATTCTGGGAACAGTAATAAAGATTGTTCCCGAAGTGGAAGCTCACTTACGAAAAAAAACTTCGCGTCAACAATATTATTTCGATTGAATCCAAAAATAAATTTTTTTATATAATTCATATCTCTTAACTATGGATACCTACAAATAATTTCATTGAAATTAGAATAACTCAGTAGTCCTTTCAGTTAAAATAATATTTTTCACTTATGAAAATTTATTTATAACACACTTAATTTATGCATAAATATTCATATTTACAAAAGATTATTCGATTTAATTTATTATTAAATCGAAGCGCCGATGAGAGTATGTGTAACTTTTTTTCCCCTTCGTTCTTTTTCTGTATTATTATTGATTTATAAGGCCAATACTATTATTTGATTTTTTTTTAAAAGGGAAACACACAAGAGCTTTTGTCTTTTTACAAAAAAGAATATCTTTATTTATTTCTTATTTTATATCTTATGTTTGAAACTTTTATCAGTGTCACTTATATAGAATGTCTCTTAATAATTCTATATTCAAAAGAGACCCCGGTACCAACATTAATTATTCGGAGAAATACCTGACAGAAAGTCTAGTGTATTTGTATCTCATTTTAAGTCTTACAAAAATACAAAATAATTCAAAATTAAAAACATGATTACCTGTTGCTATTTTAAACGAGCTAAATCTAAAACAGAAACTTTTTTTTTTCAGCAGGCCAATTTCTTTGAAAGCGACTCTGCTGATGGTTAATGTAGTTTTCCTTAAATCCTAATTTTCATGGGTCAGAGAGTTAGGCGATCATATTCAGTGATTTTATGTTTGCAGTAATTTGTCCAAGTCCATCTTTAGTTAATTTTGTTTATTGGACGAAAACACATATTAGAAGACATCACACAAAGAACATTACGTAAACAAAAACTACCTCTACAAGCCAAACAAAGTATACATACTCTTCGCTGACTTGCAGCGCCATCTATATTAAAAAATTCAATTTACAACACATTCCCCCCTCCTATGAACGAATAGTTCATAACTCCAAATTAATATTGTTACATTATGCTAAATATTTAAATGTTAATTTCTCAGAATTTCACTTATAATGATTACAACATACAATATTCACACATACATTAACAACATATTCATAATATCCATTAAACTATGTTAAATCATAGGAGGAAAATTTAAGTAGCAAATAAATTTCAATTATAATGAATTTAAAGCTAAAGCAACAAATAGTAAATTTCTAAAAAGCTGAAATTGAATACAACAATTTCAAAAATAGATGCAATAAAATACAAATAATAATAGATTCAAGTTAGATGCACTTAAAGTTCCAAATAGAGTTCAAATTTCTATATCAATAGTATTTAGTTAGGTATTTCTAGATTATGTAAAAGTTGCATAGGACGTTTTATAATGGAATTTTCCGTTTTTACTGCACAGGCTCTAATTCTTTTATCACGACCTGTAAAGGTTTCAATTACTTTACCCCATTTCCATAGGCTTCTAGGTAATCGATCATCATGTATCAGTACAATATCATTAATTTTGAATTCAGTCTCTTTCGTTGGATTACAAAATTAGCAGATTTCAAATTTTAAACAGATAGTCCTTTCTCCATTGTTCCATAAGTTATTCAACAGTCTTTCCGGTAGTTGAATCGTTTTAAGCCCCTTTTTTACCCACAACGCAGTCTACAGTAAAAAAGTTTCACTGCTGGTAAACTGGTTAATCTTCTCCTAACGGAAATGTGATGGAGTTAATGGTAAGTTTCCAGTAGAATCTGAATCGATATACGTTATGGGACGCGAATTTAATACTGCTTCAATTTCACACAAAACAGTCTCTAGCTCTTCGCTAGTTAAAGACGATTTGCCTATAACTTTTGTTAAGATTGTTTTTACGGAACGGACGATTCTTTCGTAGAATCCCCCACATGCACCACCCTTGATGCGCGAAATTCCTTCACATCGGGATGGTTTATTACAGTCCACAGTCGTCTCAGTTCAATTTCTGCTCTCTTAAATGTTTTAGCATTGTCTGAATAGATAACGGTACAAAATCCTCTTCTCGAAATAAATCTACGAAATGCTAGCAGAAATGCTTCCGTAGTCAAACTAGTAACTAATTCGAGGTGGAGTGTTCTAGTTACAGCACATGTGCAAAGTAGTATGTAAAACTTTTCCTTTGAGTTTTTGACATATATTGGTCTGGCGAAATCCAGTCCGGTTACAGCAAACGCGCGCGAGCGCGCGCGGTGTGGAGAGATTGTTCTATTCTATCTCTTGGGAGCCATAATCTGCGTACCTGGACGGGAATTGAATTTTTTACAAACAAAGCACTTCCTAATGACTGACTTGATTATTTGCCTTCCTTTTGGTACCCAGTACTTCTCACGAACTTGAATCAAAGTATCTGCAACACCTGAGTGAAGCACCTTCTCGTGAGCATCTTTTACCAGGAGTTCTGTAAATCTGATCTTCGCTGGAATCAAAATTGGATGTTTTTCATGATAGCTCACAGTGTTGACTGATGCAATCTTCCACTTATCCGTACAATACCCCTTTCATTCAGAAATGGATTTAGTTCTCGGATTTTCGAATCTTTCGGTAAAATTTTGTTCTCCTTCAAACAATTGATCTCTATACCAAAATTTTCTGCTTGTACCTTCTTGATCCAAATTTCTTCAGCTTCTTCAATTTCTTCTGCAGTCAAAGAAGTTTTAATTCAATCTTTCTTTATTAATTTTACGTTGTTAATAAATCTTCGAATCCATGCCGTAATTCGGAATACCTTTGATATGGAACTGAAGTTATTGATATCCAAGATTGGTTCCTCATTCTGGAATTCACTCGAATAATTGATTGCTATATATTTAACTCTTCTTTCTTCATTAGTAGTCTCCTGAAATGATCTTTCATTCTTCGGCCAATTTTCTTCAGATGATGTAAGCCAATGTGGTCCATGCTATTGTTTTACAAATGTTCGTTGTCAAATGCTGGTTCGTGTTTTAACTAAAATGTTGCGACTTTTGGACTGTAAATTGGTTTATTTCGAGATGGTGCTATTCGCTCGCTGTTCCAAGATGGAAGCTCTACAACAACAACTGATGCGGAGGGTTACATCAAAACATTGACGGAGGTTCTAAGTCGGCGGATGACATTCGCGACAAAAAATAGATACAATTACGGACTGAACATCCTCCCCTGTTGAATTACATTCAATCAATATACAGAATCACATAAATAATAATAAAAGAATATATAAAACATAATAAACAAATAATACTTTACATAAATCAAGGAAGAAACATTTTCACAAATTACATATTAATTGTCCAAGGGCAGAACACACACTTTCCCAATGCTGCGTTTAATATTGCCCTTATTAGTTTTTATTTCCACTACGCGAACCTTCCCATCCGTACCAGGAAATAGCTTTGTAATGCGACCTAAGCTCCATTTATTTACAGGAAGGTTATCATCCTTTATTAGGACCATTGTATTTAATTTCACGTTATCTTTGTGAAATTGCCATTTGTTTCGTTGCTGTAAATTGTTTAAATAATCGCGAGACCATTTTGTCCAAATATGTTGAACTATTTTTGTTAATTTTTGCCACCGAGAAAGTGTGTTTTCTGACTTGTCTAACAAATTAGGTTCAGAAATGGAAGTGATGGGTCGTCCAATCAAGAAATGGCCTGGAGTAAGCACTTCCAAGTCGTCAATATCTTCTGACAAAGGAGTGATTGGTCTAGAATTCAGAATTCCTTCAATCTGTGTTATTATGGTTAAGAATTCTTCCAAAGTCATCTTTAGGTTTCCCACAGCTCTTTTTAAATAAAATTTGAATGATTTAACTCCTGCCTCCCAAAGTCCGCCAAAATTTGGAGCTCTAGGTGGCATGAAATTCCAAGAAATCCCTTCAGAAGAAAGTTTTTCATCGGGAAATTTTAGGAGATTATGTAATCTTTTTAATTCTCGATTAGCTCCAACAAAGTTTTTGGCATTATCTGATGATATAGTAGCACATTTCCCGCGTCTAGCCACAAAACGCTTCAATGTAGCAAGGAAGGCGTCTGTGGTTAAATCCGAGACAATTTCGAGATGGACGGCCTTTGAGGCTAAGCAAACAAAAATGGCTACATATATCTTTTGGTAAGTGCCCATTTTCTGGTGTTTATACCTTATGAAAAAGGGTCCACAATAATCAATTCCTGTATGCAGGAAAGAAAAACTAGAGTTTACCCTCTCTCGAGGTAAAGATCCCATAAGTTGGTTTGCTACAATAGGTTTATTTTTGAAACAAACTACGCATTCATGCACAATTTTCCTCGCTATTGATCTGCCACGAAGAGGCCAAAATCTTTGTCTTGTACAATAAAGCAAAGCTTGAGGACCTAAATGAAAATTTCTATTGTGTATATTTATCATAATTAATTTGGTGAGAAGATGATCCGCTGGAAGTATAGCTGGATGTTTCTGACTATAAGTTAAATCCGAGTTTTGCAAACGTCCTCCAACCCTCAAAATTTGATTGCCATCTAGGAATGGATTTAAAGAGAGAAAAGTTTACCTTTTTTTGAATTACAACCACCCTTAGAAATTCGATTTCTTCTTGAAAGGCTTGAAGATTTTTAATGAGGCATAATTCTGCTTCATTCACTTCACTATAATCTAATTGACCAGACCTTTTTACACTAGGATTTCTAGAGTTGTGGAGGAACCTGAAAATATAACTCAAAATATGCAACAATTTAGTATAGTTATTAGAACGTTTTGAAAGATAATCTATAAGAGAATTTACAAGAAGTTAAAAGCACATCTGCGGGTTTATAAGTTCCTTTAAGTAGTCACTGTCAGAAGTTATCCTTTCAAAGTCAACTGGGTTTACTTCAAGTTCTTCCTTTAAAAAGTCTGGGCCATACCACCAAAGTTGTTTAGAAGAGATGTCCGAGGCATTCAATCCACGTGATATTAGATAAGCCGGGCTTTCATTAGATGATACATGATTCCATTGACAGTTCTTGGTTAGTCTCTGTATTATTTTGATTCTATTGCCGATGAACGTCTTAAGCTGCTCAGGGGATCGCTGAATCCAGGCTAACACAATATTAGAGTCAGTCCATAACATTATTTGCTGTATAGGTAGCATCAGGGAATGTAAAACCTTTTCCAGGAGCTGTGACAATAACACACAAGCACATAATTCCAAACGAGGGATAGTGATTGGTTTCACCGGTGCAACACGGGATTTGCTGCACAAGAGTCTTGTAAATACATCCTCTTCTGAGATCGATTGAGCATATAATACAGCACCATATGCTGCCGTTGAGGCGTCGGCAAATCCATGGATGATAATTCTGCCTTTTCCTATTACGAGTTGAGGGATATGGATACTTTGAATAACTGGAAGGGTAGACACGAAGTCGTTCCATTCTTTAGCTACTGGATTGGAGAGAGGTTCATCCCATTCTAATTTGAGAACCCAAAGTTTCTGTAATATTAATTTGGCCTTAGTTAGAATTGGCCCCAAGAATCCAAGGGGGTCAAATAAACGTGCAATAACGGATAAAATTTCTCTTTTTGTATACGACTCATGGCAGTTCACGGCGGTCTTAAAAGAGAAATAATCAAATTTTGGACTCCAAATGATTCCTAGAGTTTTAATTGTTTGGTCTGATGATTGGCAATGGAAATCCCAAGATTGCTCTTCTTTAGGTATTGAATTCAATATTTTTGGAGTATTGCTACACCACTTATGTAGGCTTATACCCGCTTTTTTAAATAAACTAATTAATTCTATTTGTAGTTTTTGAAACTCTTGAAAGTCTGAACTACCTGTTAAAATATCATCCATATAAATGTCTCTGATTGTAACTGCTGCAGCCAAAGGATAATGTTAACCTTCGTCCCTA
The DNA here is from genome assembly GCA_019973955.1 of Trichonephila inaurata madagascariensis. NCBI lineage: Eukaryota > Metazoa > Arthropoda > Arachnida > Araneae > Nephilidae > Trichonephila > Trichonephila inaurata. The sequence goes on along the minus strand of BMAV01024703.1, from coordinate 26,454 downwards.
GCTAATTGCTGAATGGTTCGGGTTGTGACGTCTTAGATGGGGTGAACCCCAACCCTCTATTCAAGCGAAGTTTTATGGCTTCAAACAGACGTTGGGTGACAAGAGCAGGTGGCCATGGGGTCATTGTTTGTTGTTTGGCCTCGGACAAGCGCAGACATCGGGTCTGGAATTTACAATGGCTAAAGAATGCCGGTGCCTAAAGAATAGGGCTATGAGGCCCAGGTGGCGAGATGAATGGAAATTTCAGAAGTTGGATGAGAATTATGGCGCCCTTGGATTCCAGACAGACGAGGAATGTGTTTGTGTTTGCCGCGCAAATGGGAGACGAAAGTGGCCCGGGGACGAGGGCAGACCTTTTTTTGACCTGCCAATGAGGAAGACGAGGGGCGTGTGGTGGACCCGCCCCTGGTGTTTAAAAGGGGTGAATTTTGAAGAAGAACTGGGACGGGAAAAAAGAACTTGGACGGAGGGAGAGAAAAAGAGGACTTGGACGGAGAGGAAGAAACTTGGAGAGAGCCCTGGATGGAAACAGAGGGATAGAGCCCTGGAGTGAGACGGACGGAGCCCTGGATGGAAACAGAGAACCATGGAGTAAACTGGAGATGAGCCCGGAAAAGCAAGGGATTGTCAAGTGCCTCTAGGAATAAGAATTGAACTCTCGAGGAATAGACGGTCCGCCCGGATTGGCATATTTATTGGACTTTTTAATAACATATGAAGCTATTAAATACTGTTTAAATTTTAAAATGAGGCTGTGACAAATTTTCTTGTTTTCTAACTACTGACGACGTTACAGATACATATATATATATATATATTAAATTGGTGGCAGCGGTGGGATCCGGCATTTGAGTAAATAGATGCCCGAATCCTTAGTTTTATTGAAGATAGAGAAAAAAAGCCAGCCGTGTGCGAATGTGATAAGAGAATTTTAATGCCTGCCTGATTTTGGGAGCGCCGACTTCAAGAGGTTTCTGTTTCTGCTAGTGATGAAGCGTGCTCGCCTGATTTTTGGAATTGCTTGCTATGAGATGTTTTCCTGGAGTCCCCAGCTGTGAGAAGAGCCGGATACAAGTGTCTCCCGTTCCTGCCTGAGGAATCAACGAGGATTTAAGAGGACCTGTTTGTCCGTTTGTTTTGAGGGACGTTTTTCAAGAGTTCCCAGTGTCAAGACGTCATGAGTTCCTGCCTGTTTGTGAGAAGTGCGGTTTTTTAAGAAGTGATTTGTGTGTAAAGAGAGTTTCTGAGTGTTCCTATGTCTACGTCTACAAATTTTAAGGTGAGTCTTTTCTTTGAGATTATTTTCGGGACAGCAACTGAGTATTGTTTTTTGTATGTAAAATTTTGAGATAAGGAATATAAAAGACAAGGTAAATTTAGTAAACAATAAGAGACTAGAAAGATTTTTGAGTTTTGTATGAAGTGTATAAATGTAAGATATTGGTATTTTTGTTTGAGTTGTGAAAGTTAGTATATAGTAGTTATACTTGTTGTGTTGGCACAGTAATTGTGTAGGGTATTGTTGTGGTCTTAGATTTGTGAAATTAAGTATACAGTAGTTATACTTGTTGTGTTGGTACAATATTGTGTAGGATATTGTTGAGGTTATAGATTTGTGAAAATTAGTCTACCGTAGTTATACTTGTAGCGCTGATGTACAGGGTTGAGTAGGTTATTGTGTTGGTTTTAGATTTGCGCACATTTGTAAAATATAGTTAAGTCTAGGTCTAGTGTATTGTTAGTTTACCTTGAGTCTGTGTATAATTTTTGTAACGATTAAATTTAGATTTGGTTTTGTGTGTTTTAGTGCATCGTGGCGTTTCTGTTAAGAGAAAGAAAAGACGTAATGTTAGAAGTTGCGAAAGAATTAGGGGTAGAAGTTGATATTACTTTACCTAAGATGGAAATTAATAAGAGAATTTGTCAAAGTAAATACTATACTGATGAAGTAGCTAAATATTTGTTAGAGGATATTTTGGATGAAAAACGGGAAATTAAGGAACGCGAAGAACGTGAAAAAAGGGAAATTAAAGAACGTGAAAAACGGGAAATTAAGGAATTCAAGAAGCGTAGACTAGCTAGAGAATTTGAGTTAGCAAGACTAAGAGCTCAATTCAGAAATAAGTTAAAAGAAAATGAATTGAAGTCAGGGAATAGGATTAACAATCTCGCAAATGTTTATTGTTTGTCAGGAAAGCGTACCGCAGAAGTTAGTGAACCGGTTAATAAGTGTAGGCCGTTAGTTAACCAGGTAGTTAATAAAAGCGTGGAGAACGCCATGTCTGGTGATTTTGAAAGGAGAATTGTACCCCCAGTGAGAAGGACGAACGTTTTCCCCTTCTGAAGTAAGAGGGATAGGAACAGAAAAGAATAGCAAGTTTATGGTTGAAAAAGGAAAGAAATCAATGTGGATAGAATTGGTCATTGTGTAAGGGAACTGGGGCCGTTTGCAGGTGCAAAAGTGTTAAAGCAATCGCTTTGTGTGCAAAGCGGGTAATAAATTCTAATGAAATAGGAGCTGATTCTTTAGAATTGATAGAAGATAAGGGAATAGTGAACCCTGAAATTTTGAGTTGTGAAAATGAATGCGAGAAAAAAGAAGATACCAGTATGACGTTAACGGGTGGTGAACAGCAGTTAACAGTGAATCGTGAAGGTTTTCGGAATCATACAATGGCTAAGATAGCTGGGCAGTTAAATGGAGGAAAAGGAAACATGTGTAAAGCTGATGTGTGGGGAGGTTTGAGAGGTGAGTTAACAATGCGTTTGCCTCTCTCAAAACCAAAAGAGATTGATAGGAACAGTTTAGAGACGGATAATAGGTCTAGCTTTAGTTCAGAATTTAATTTCGAGATAGATTTACCAGAGAAAAGAGATCGCAGTACCATTTATCGTCTCAATTTAATAAAACTGTACCGTAAGAAGCCGAATTTGGCAAATTTGGTTAGGAAGAATAGCTCGAAGGGAATAGTGAAAGATTCCGAAATTCTCTATTCGGTAAAGCTATTTATGGATTTTAACTTTCAGGGTGTTTTAAGGGAAAGTCAACTGTATTTTAAATTACCGCCTGATCGAAGTAACTATTTAAGAATGATTAACACTAAAAAGAAAGAAGGGTTTCCTTCATATCCTGGGATGATTTCTTTAAGGCAGAGGGATATTAATTTAAATACGGGAAAGCCGTTTAAAATCAAAACATGTTGTACATCCCAGATGTTAATTAATTCGCTACGAGAGGATAAAGAGAATCTCTTAGATTTAGGTGTAAACGGGATGGGGCAGTCGAACCGTACTCTGCCCGTTGTTTGTTTAGGAAGAGTAAGCCGATACCCGTATCCACGTATTAAATGTATTAAGTTTAGGAATTTGAACCAGGTGACGCGAGCCGAAATTTATCTTTTATTAAAAATGGAAGGTTTTGTAGAAAAGAATAGCGCGGTATCGTGGGTCACTGTACTGGATTTGTGGAAGTGGTATTTTCGTCGTTCTCTCATGATGAGTTATCCGAAGTATGCCGCATGCGTTATGCCATTTGGCATGTACATTATTAAGAATGTGAAGTTTAAGTTTGTATGTGCTTCTTCTTATGGATGTAATTTAACGACACAGGTTATGAGATGGTTAGAGCAGATTGATGTATCTCGAATGGTCGATATAGACATTCTGATGCAGATTTGGAAAAATCGTGTAAAGCAGCTTGACTTTGTATTAAAGTGGTTGAGTTGGATTGGGTCGGAAGTCAGATCGACCAAAGGTAAATTAGAGCCGTCGGAAAATTTGTTCCATGCACATAATATAGACTTAGTAAATTCATTGCATGAGCTAATGAGGTATGTTAATTATATTCCCAATTAAAATGTCTAATTTTTCTCAATAACTAACGTAATGGAAGACAATATCATGAATTGTGGATAACTTGTTATAATAGTTGTGAGAATACCTACCGATAGCCAAAATTTAACTCAATTTAAAAAGTCTTAGTTTAAACTGCTTAATTTAAAAAAAAAAGTTGTTTTACTGTTGTTTGCAAAGCTTGGAATTTATAGGTGTTTATTTTGTTTATTTAATATCGTTGGAATTAGGTAGATGGGAATAAGCAATTATTTGGATTTGTGCTAGGTAGGAATTAATATCTGTAGGAGTATGAGTGTTTGTGTGTGGGTATGGTGGAAGGAAAATTATGTGTTATGGTAAATCTTTTGTCTCTTATTAATGTGAATGCTCACAGAGGTTAACAGAATTGATTGAGCCATTGGATGTATTAGAATTAGTGAAATATGATGATTTGATTTAACTTCTTTAAAACCCTGAAAATTTAAGGTGTGATGTAACTTACAGAAAAGGGAAAAGAATCCAAGATTTGGGATTTAAGTTTTAGTTGTTAAGCGTATGTTTTATAGAATTTTGGATTTATTTATTTTTCTAAACGTTTGATTGTATTTGTTACTTGTATTGCTGTCCTGGTCAGTCTCATAGATAAGACAACCTTTCGGTGTGAAATGTTAAGAACTAAACTAGCCTGAGGCCAGAGCAGTCCAGTGAAATGGACCTTTTTCAGGGGGAAGGAGTTGTGACGTCTTAGATGGGGTGAACCCCACCCCTCTATTCAAGCGAAGTTTTATGGCTTCAAACAGACGTTGGGTGACAAGAGCAGGTGGCCATGGGGTCATTGTTTGTTGTTTGGCCTCGGACAAGCGCAGACATCGGGTCTGGAATTTACAATGGCTAAAGAATAGGGCTATGAGGCCCAGGTGGCGAGATGAATGGAAATTTCAGAAGTTGGATGAGAATTATGGCGCCCTTGGATTCCAGACAGACGAGGAATGTGTTTGTGTTTGCCGCGCAAATGGGAGACTAAAGTGGCCCGGGGACGAGGGCAGACCTTTTTTTTGACCTGCCAATGAGGAAGACGAGGGGCGTGTGGTGGACCCGCCCCTGGTGTTTAAAAGGGGTGAATTTTGAAGAAGAACTGGGACGGGAAAAAAGAACTTGGACGGAGGGAGAGAAAAAGAGGACTTTGACGGAGAGGAAGAAACTTGGAGAGAGCCCTGGATGGAAACAGAGGGATAGAGCCCTGGAGTGAGACGGACGGAGCCCTGGATGGAAACAGAGAACCATGGAGTAAACTGGAGATGAGCCCGGAAAAGCAAGGGATTGTCGAGTGCCTCTAGGAATAAGAATTGAACTCTCGAGGAATAGACGGTCCGCCCGGATTGGCATATTTATTGGACTTTTTAATAACATATGAAGCTATTAAATACTGTTTAAATTTTAAAATGATGCTGTGACAAATTTTCTTGTTTTCTAAGTACTGACGACGTTACTGGGTAGCTAGATAGGGTGCAGAAGTAGTCCCGTAAGTTACAGTGTTGAGTTAGTATGTTTGTACAGGACCATTATCACTGTCTTTCCATAAAACCATCTGCAAATTTTATGATCGGGATTAATTAAAATTTGTCTAAACATTTTTAAAATATCCGTTGTAAAGACAAATGTGTGCTACCTAAATCTCAAAAGATTTGAAAATAAATCTTGCTGCAAAATCTCGCCTTTATATAAAATGTCATTCAAAGAAAAACCTGATGTTGTTTTCGAAGAGGCATTAAAAACTACTCTGAGCTTGGTACTTTTACTATCACGGCGAAATACTCCATGATGTGGTAGAAAATAAGAAATATTTGTTTCAAGGGGTTCAGCTACTAGTTGCATGTGGTTTAAATCAATATATTCCTTTAAGAACGATTTATAAAGGGTTTGTAATTCATAATGTTTCGAGAGTTTTTTCCAAAGTTGATTCAAACGAATTTCAGCCATGAACCTTGAATTACCTAAACAGTATGGATCTTTTTAAAGGGTAATTGTACAACATATCGTCCTTCTTCAGTGCGATAATGAGTGTTTTGATATTGGGTTTCACAAATTTCTCTTCTTCTACACTATGTTCTATTGAGGATTCATCTACCCTTTCAATTTCCCAAAATGCTTGCAATTGTTGATTAAGATTATCTGAATTTATTTCCGCATTAATAGCTAAGCTACAATATGATTTTTCCTTAAATTTATCAGAGTTCCCTACAACAATGTATCCAAAAACAGTCTCTTGAAACAGCCATTTTCCGCATGGCGATCGAAATTTATTAGGTCTTAATAATACAAAAAAGAGCTCGCACCCAATAAGCATATCTATTTCCCCAGGTATACCAAAATCTTTATCCGTGAGATCAGTGTTCGAAGGAATGTTTACTTTAGTTGCATCCATGCGATGGATAGATGTCGTAGTAATAAACGGGACGATTAACAGTTCTAATGCTGTTGAAAAGTCTCCATTTTTATTTTGAATCACTATATTTACTTTTTGTTTAACTCTAAGAGTAATTTCCCCTAATCCCGAAATAGACGCGTTTATTTTTTATTTTTTCAGCTGGAGTTTATTAGCCAACCCTTGTTGAATGAAGGAGAGATGAGTCTAAGATCGCTTTACAGGGGAAAAGCTGACCATCTGCTCCCCCTGAGGTAAACCATTGTGGTCGGGAGTAAAATGCTTTTCTTTTCTCCCACAGAGTTCGAAAACGTATAAGAGTATTCTGGGGGTGTTGACCCTTGCATATCCGGTGGGGGTTCTAGTTCGTTAGCTAATGTTGTGGGCAAGGGTGAAGGAATCGCTTCAAATATACAGTCAGTCACAAAAGTCTACATACACCCCCCCAATACACACAGATCTAGCACGATACTTATATTTTCGAAAATACAACTTTATTTTCGTAATTATCTTAGACAATAATTCATATCTAATAAAGAAAATTAGGAACATATTCATTAAAATATATCAAAAATAAACAAAATATGAAATTATATAGTCACGAAAGTCTACATACAGGGACAGAACAACACAATTTTCAATAATTAATAAGCAAAAATGTAATGTTAATATTTTGTAGGACCTCCCTTTGAAGCAATAACTGTCTGCATTCGGTTTGGCATTGACATAACAAGATATTATTTCGCTAACGTTGTGCTTAGAGATTTTCGGTATAAATATATACTGAAAGGCAAATTAATCTGAAAAACCTGTCCAATATAGTATAGAACCGGTTTTTTCCCTGATGATGACAGCAGTTCGTCTCGACATGAACTTGATAAGACACCGGAAACGTTGGAAAGCCATACGGATCCCACAACTGAAGAAGATTTTATGGAGCAAAATCAGGGGTTGTGCATCTCTCAAGAAGGCCGTAATTAAGATCAAAGAACCTAGATGGGGCCAAGGAGATGTCTGTAGAGTGTTCATAAAATCTTTCGGTTTCAGGATTAAGTTTACAATTCAGAAGCGAATTGGCATGGTGTATTGCATTGTTGCAGGCTGTGGTTTCCGAGGCATGCTAAAAACGTAGAAGCCGGGAAACATGGTTGTTAAAAATATCACGATAACGTTTATCTATGAGAAATGGTGTCACATCCATTTGGGTTCGTATGTAAAGCCACTGAAATTGTTTTTCCAAGCTTAAATACTCCTCCCATCTACTAATTTGTAGAGTTTAGCCAGCAAAAGAAAGATAAATCCCTTATAGATTTTACACCATACTCGTGCCTTGTCATCGACGTGTACAAACGTGATTCTGGACTCCTTGATCCAGGTAACGTTTTTCCACATGTCCAGGGTACAATCCCTTACTCATGTTAATCTTTCCGTATGATATGTGGTCACCAGGGTTACCTTCGTGGGACGATAGCTTCTGTACCCTCTTAGCGAGGATCTTATTCTAGATGCTGTGGCTGGTAACATTTTTTTCTGCACTAGCGTTAAATAGCTGAGTGTTCTCTAGAATTGTCTATCCGTCATTAAAATACCAGCTAACCTACCACTTCTTTTCTGTCCTCGACGATTGGCCTTTGAGTGAATAGTTTTACTCCAGTGCACTTGTGACATAGATATTCGTGAAAATTCCAGTGCTGCATCACTTTTGAGTAATGTAATCCCTACCTTTGTTATTGCATTCTGTTATCCTGCAGGACATATTATTAGGCTGCTCATTTCTATCCGATACATTTTAGAGATCATATTTTGTTACGTGTACTGTACTGAAGTGGTCAGTTATGGGATATTTTGAAATTTTCGTGAATGAAGCAAATGTATGAATTGTGATTTTTCATGAAAACGGAGACCTTTGTTTCTGAGTAATAATGTATTCCGTGATTCACATTGGGCAAAATCAGTCTGAAAAAAAAGCCTCTAATTTAATTGCTCTTCAATTTTTTACTTTACAGTGGATTTATTTTATTGAATTATAATTGCAACTGTGTCTAAAGTAATTATTGTAGTATAAACAATTATATTTACATATACAAAGAGAAAATAGCTTACATACAAACTGCTTTGCAACTGACTTAAAATGGTAAGCAACCTTTATAAAATATTGTATCAATATTTTTAATGTTAACATCCCCTAGATTTTTCAAAGCATCCGTCTCTCACATTCTACTAAAATTAAACTTTGAAATTCTTCGGAAAAATATAATTACTCAATTTGTTCACTGCAATGCATGCAAAACTTTTATTTATTTTAATCATGTCATAAGAGACTTAAAGCTCCAATGAGATCAAGTTTTATAGGATCACATTTTATAAAATATCAATAGTATTAGAAAAAGCCTTCTGTGAATTAAAATTTGAAAAAGATAAATTTCTGAATTTTAAAACAAATGCGATTATTGGAATATACCACTAAGCGAAAACTGAGTCTTTGTGGTAACTCATTATTGCTACGTACAGTCAGTCACAAAGGCTACATACACCCCCCAATACACACAGATCTAGCACGATACTTATATTTTCGAAAATACAACTTTATTTTCGTAATTATCTTAGACAATAATTCATATCTAATAAAGAAAATTAGGAACATATTCATTAAAATATATCAAAATAAACAAAATATGAAATTATATAGTCATGAAAGTCTACATACAGGGACAGAACAACACAATTTTTCAATAATTAATAAGCAAAAATGTAATGTTAATATTTTGTAGGACCTCCCCTTTGAGCAATAACTGTCGCATTCGGTTTGGCATTGACATAACAAGAATCTTCGTCTTTCAGGTGAAATTTGGGCCCAGGCATGTTCTATGGCCTTCCTCAGTTTCCTTGCTGGTTATTGCTTGTTGCCGAACTCTTTTATCAACTTCCTCCCAGAGGTTTTCGATGGGATTAAGGTTCGGCGACTGTGGCGGTGAATGCAGTTGCTTAGGCGTGCGGTAGAGCAGCCATTCTTTAACAATCTTAGCTGTGTGCTTCCCGGGTCGTTGTCTTGTTGAAGACAAGTTGCTCCCAAGTCCCAATTTTTGGACCGAGGGGTGTAGATTGCTTTGCAGAATCTTTAAGTATCCAAATTTATTCATGTTGCCATCGATGAACACCAAATTGTTCACTCCAGTTACTGCCATTGCGCCCCAAACCATTACACTACCTCCCGCCGTGTTTCACAGTTGGAATCAAATTCTCGGGGTTCATTGCTGCGTTTTTTTTCTCTCCAGACTTTTCCGCGGCCATCACTTCCAAACACGTTGAATTTGCTCTCATCGGTGAATACAACTGTTTTCAAAAGTCAAATCCTTGTCAACTGTGCGAAGCAAAAACAAGTTTCTTCTGTTGGTTCACGAAAGAGATGAACGGTTTCTTTCTGGAAACTCTGCCATTGTAACCGCCCGATCGAAGAATTCTACGAACAGTTTTTGGATGTACTTTCTTTCCCCTTGCTGTTGCCAATTTGATCCGCAAATTTTGGAGCGCTAATTTTCGGATTTTTCTTCACTTTTCTTACTATGGCTCTTGCATCACGATCACTAAGCTTGTGTGGACGACCACATCGAGATTTGTTGAGCACATTTCCACGCATAACGTAATTTCTATAGATTGTTTGCACAGTTGACCGAGGTTTTTTTACAATTTTGGCAATTTCGGAATAAGATTTATTTTCACCTTTCAACTTTACGATCAGATTTCGAAGTTCTAAAGATGTTTCCTTTCCCTGGCTCATTTTGTTGAAGTTACAATGTTGAAAAATCGCGGAAAATGAAGATTAGAATATAGAACAATACGTGTCACCTCAAACTAAGGTGATCTTCGAAAAAAAATTTGTATGCAAAATTCTTATTATCAGCCAATCGAGTGTATGCAGACTTTTGTGACGTGACAATCGCTACACATTTCACAAAATTTCCCAGTAATTATTATTTCTGAACTTTTTTATTGTGAAAAGCATATTTTTGGCTGAAATTGAAAGATCGATATAATTTTTTAAATCGAAACTTAATCAGTTTTAGAGATAACCCTATTTTGATAGGTGTATGTAGACTTTTGTGACTGACTGTATGTAACAATGTATGATGACGTTTCTTGCAAACGGAGCACGAGTTTTTCGATTTACATTCCTCAATTTTATGATGTTCTTTTAAGCAATTGATGCACAAATTAAGACGTTTTATTTGATTAAATCTATCCGATACTTTCATATTTTGAAAAGCACTGCACTTATAAATCAAATGAGGCAGTTTACAGATTGCACAAGAATTTGAGGAATCATTCGAATTAAGAAAGATTCTGCTTTTATTGAAGGTTACTTGTTTTTGTTTACGAATAATAGAAGCAGAACGATTAATACTATCAATGGCTTCTTTTTTCTAAAAACATTATAAATGTATCTAATTCAGGAATTTGATTTGAATCAATAGATTGTTCGAATTGTTTACGAGTTTCTCGATCTATTTTTTTCAGAATGATATTAAGCAATAAAAGATCCGATAAATTATTACGTTCAAAACCTAAGAGTTTCAAAGCTCTGATATTCTTGTTTAGAATATCTGTCATGGATCTAATATCTCGAGCTGATTCGCTTGTTAACTTTTCTATTTCTAATATAGCATTAATATGAGTCTCAGTAAGGAGACGCTTATTTTCAAATCTAGTTTTTAATGCTGTGATGAGCGCGATTCAAAGGAATCATCAACTGCTTCAAGTAGTTTGGCATCACCTTGTAATGACGCTTTCAAATAATAAAGTTTTTGTGACTCTTTAAAGTCATTGTTATTAGTTATAATGTTATCAAATTGTGATTTAAAGCTAGGCCATTCGTCGTATTCCTTAAATACCGGTAAAGGTTTTTCCCCGGGAAATTTCAATTTCTTTTAGAATTAGCTTAATATTGCATTTCATGATTATAAACAGAACAACTGAAGATTTAGCAAAAGAATTGAGAATATCTCTAATTTTTACCCCAGTCTGTCCCCCCATCTTTGTATGTCGCTTCTATGACTTCTAGTTCCGATTCACTAATATCCTGATATCATCCTTTTAAATTTATCAATCTTTCTGTTCATTTTTTTTTACACGTTTCAGTTTAATATCAAGTTTAGTGGAGTATAATTTTTGTTCTTCTACAAAATTTTATTTGGTTTGATCCTTTGATTGCACGCTTTTGAAATTTTTAAGTTTATCCATTTTTTTTTTCCCCCGGTTAGACGCTCCAAAAATATGATGTTTTTCAAATGTTCGTTGTCAAATGCGGGTTTATGTTTTAACAAAATGTTGCGACTTTTTTACTGTAAATTTGTTTATTTCGAGATGGTGCTATTCCCGTGTTCCAAGATGGAAGCTCTACAACAACAACTGATGCGGAGGGGTTTCATAAAACTTGGGTGGAGGTGCTCAGTCGGCGGATGGATTCGCGACAAAAATGATAAAAACGGACAAAAAACATGTCATAATCTTCATTTTTTCCAATTTTTCACTCAACCCCTAGAAACAATGTCTGCGGGATTTGTTCTCCTTTCACAAATCTCCAGTTCTGTGGGGTTTTTTAAATCTTGAATTTCTGAACCCAATTTGAAAAAAAAACGTTTCCACTGTTTTGCAAACCACGTATCCAACAACCCCGGGCACTGCCTGTTTTTTTTACCGTTTACTACGGGGTGTTGAACACCCCAAACTTTTAACACGGGATTTAATTATGAAAAAAAAATTAAGTCATTATGATACATATTTTAAAAGTACAAGATGTTTTTTTATTTTACAAAAAAAACTTTAAATTTTTTTGCATACAAAAGAGACAACACATTACTTTAAACTAAACATACAAAATTTTCATTTTAAAAAAATAATTTTTTTTTTCAAAAACCCGTATATATATATAAAAACGTATATACCAGTAATAAATATATTTATAATTGAATAATGATAGTTAAAAATAGAAAAATAGTATTTAATCATTTTTTAAACATTCAGGCAGACTGTATACAAATGATAAACTTCCCCGGAGTTTTCAGCCCTCCAATAAACTTTTTGAAGGTCAACATTCCAATCGTTGAAAGAGGGATTGCATCAGGCCTGAAGGTTCAATGACCTAAAAATTTCAGCTAAGAAAATCGGGGCTCTGGCATTCTTTTTTTTGAATCCTGGGAGGATTTTTTCTTGTTGCTGGGGGGGACAGAACACCCCGCCGGGGATCGCGGGTGGGCATTGTAATCTGAAAACAATATGTAATTGTTGGTTATCTTAAACACCTTCCTCAAAGTTTCTAATAAACGAGTTCCTATTAAAGTTGCAAGCAATTCAAGTCTTGGTTAACAATTTCTTTAGCGGAGCTACACGTGCCTTCGAAGAAACAAAGTTCACATGAAAATCCGAATTTGTTTTGTAGCGAATGTATGCAATGGCACCATAAGCTCTTTCACTTGCATCACAAAATATTACAATTTGATATTCATTAAACTCTTCATTAGATTCATCAGCCTTAAAATAATACCTTGGAATGGATAGATCTACCAATGAGTGAACCTCCTTACACCATTTTCCCATTTAATTCTTAATTTTTTCCTAATTTTTCATCCCAATCAAATCCCCCTTCCCAAATTTCCTGAAGAATAATTTTTATTCTAATTGTGAATACAGCTATATATCCAATAGGATCGAATAATTTAGATGAGATTCGCAAAACACTTCGTTTAGTATTTTTAACTTGTTTTAATGAATCAATAAGAGATGATAAGTCTAATTTAAATTCATCAGTTAAAGTGTTCAAAATTAATCCCAAAACCTTTATGGGTACGGCTTCGTTATGAGTTAAATTTTCAAATTTACTTTCTTCCCATTTTTGACTTAACTCTATAGAATTTGTTTTCCATTTCCTAAGGTTCATATTTGCATCTTTTAAAATTAATTTAGTATGTTTAGACAACTCTAATGCTTCATTAACTGTATTTGTTCCTGTTATTAAATCATCTACATATAAGTATTCGTTTAAAACCTTGTATGCTAAAGGATGCGATATTTCGTAATTCTTAATGTGGTGTTTTATGGTTGCTGCTAAGAGAAACGGTGAAGATTTTACACCGAAAGTAACTGTTTTGTTTCTATAAATTTTAAGTTATTTGGAGGAAAATCATCAGCCCAAAGAAATCTTTGACAATCCCTATCTTCTTCAGCCAAAACTATTTGAAGGAAAGCCTTTTCCACATCTGATATTAACCCTATTCTAAATTTCAAAAGTAAAATCAATATATTTGATTTAGATTAGGTCCTGCCTTTAAATTATCATTTAACGATAAACAATTTTTTTCTTTTGACGAAGCGTCAAATACAATTCTCAATTTAGTTGTTTCTTTATCATTTCTGATTACAGGATGATGCGGCATATAATAAATAGGATTTTGAGTTAAGGTTTTAGTATTTACTGATTCTATAATTCCATCTCTCTCTCTCTCTCTTTCAGCTGACTATCTAAAACTCTAGTATAGTTTTCAAACAAAGAATTATCTTCCTTAAATCGCGATGCTAAAATCTTTAATCTATTTTTTAAAAAAATTATAATTACTACTAATATTTACGTCATCCTTGAAAGGTAATTTAACTTCGTATCTACCATTTTTAAATTTTATATTTTGTTCAAATTGTTTTAACGTTTCTTCCTCAGATGATTCTTTAACTATGTTATCCGTTATACCTAAATTATTAATTTCCCAAATATTACGCAATTGAGAATTAATATTTTCCAATGAATAACTTTCCGAATTGCAATTTGTTTGATATTCACAAAAACACAAATTTTCTACAATAGAATCTGTATTTTTTCTTAAATTATTTATTCCTGTTAACGTCCAACCATATAATGTTTCAACACAAAATAGATCTTTATTTATCCTTTTAACACATCCAGTATGAAACTGCCAGTAAAGATCTCTGCTCCAATTAAAACATTAATCTCTTTATTGCTTTGAGAAAGACAAATTTAAATGAGTCAAGTGGTTAGTTTTTATTAGGTTTTCTATAGAAACATTGGGTGTTGGAATGACTGCATTTGTTATCGTATCCGAAATTAATAATTCACATTCCGCGCTCCTCTCTGGATGTTTTTTATTGCTAATTGTGACCTTGACCCCATCAAATATTTCTTCTTTTGGTTGTCTATTTCCGAATGTATAAACTATCAAGTGTTCCTTTCGTATAACTGGAAGATTAAGTCGTTCAGCTAAATTTTTACAAATAAATGATCTCATACTGCCTGAATCAAATAATAAATTAGCTACTATCCATGTACTTTTAAATCGTAAATCAACTACGCATGTTTGAAGAAATACTGACTGCGACCCCCCTTTCATTCGATCAGAATTCGAAATAGTAGTCACAACAGTAAAATTATCTTTTTATTTTCAGAAGATTCTTCATTTATTTCGCTCTGTGTCTTGAAAACAAATAGATTCGTGATGAGATTTTTTCTTACATATTTTACAGGGTTGAATCTTAGAATTACAGTGCGAACTTAAATGTGAGCGTTTAAAACATTTGAAGCATCTCCCTTCACCTTTTAATTAATTTATTTTTTCTGATACCGGAAATGATTCACAGCAGAAAAAATTATGTTCTGACTTACAAAATAAACAACTAGATTTTATATTTGTATTTAATGTTGTAGCGGTAGGAATATTACGGTTAAATGGTTTTTTGTAACCTTCTTGAGAATAATTATTAGGAGTATGCAATAATTTAGAGTTTTCGCGACATTCCACTTCTGTTTTTATAAAATTAACTAACTCCGAAACGTCAAATTCTGAATTAGATTTTCTTTTACGATTGTATTCTAAGCTAATATCTTCTGGAATTAACTTTAATAATATAGGACACAAAAGTTGGCCATACGTACCAGATACTACATTTAAACTTTCAAGAGATCGTATTGTTAATTTCTAGTTCATCATATAAACGACGTAACGCCCTTATATTTGAAGAATTTCTTACGGGTTCCAAGTTAAGCAATTTGTTCATGTGACTATTATATATATATAATTATGAGATCTTCGCGACCAAATCTCGAATTAAGTAAACTTACGCTTTTTTCATAATTCTCCTTAGTTAATGCAAACCCTTTTATAGCATTTAATGCTACACCTCCAAGAAAATTTTTTAAATAAACAAATTTTTGCACTTCTGATAAACTGTTTTCATGTATGGGGCTGTTTGGAACTGACTCCAAAACTCTCAAGCCATGAAACTGAATCCCCAAAAATCTTATTTATATTAAGCTTAGGAAGTTTTACAAATTCACAGAATCCGGAACAATTTTAGTTCCCTCATTAATAGAACTATCCAATGATTTATCGGTATCATTTCCATTTAAAATCTTAGTATTTTCTTTAGTAAATCTAGATATTCTCGATAACCATTTAATAATACTTTCGGAATATTCCTCACTTCCTGAAACTTCCTTTTCAATTTCTTCGGATTCTACGAGAGATTCAATCTTTTCATTTAATTCCTTTAAACTATTCTGTTTATCAAGTAATTGTTCTTTGCAATCAATTAGATCTTCAATTTTATCTTCATAAGAAATAGATTCATCTTTTATTATACTTTCAACTTTTGTTATTAATTTAGTCGTTAAAGATCTAAGAGTTTTTCTTTTACTTTTAACGTCTTCTAGTGATTTTTCCATCTTTATAAAATATATAATCGCCTACCTGATTTCTGTAGATTCGAGCTTACAGCTTCTTGTTGTGGCACCAAATAATGTAGTTTTCCTTAAATCCTAATTTCCATGGGTCAGTTAGGCGATCATATTCAGTGATTTTATGTTTGCAGTAATTTGTCCAAGTCCATCTTTAGTTAATTTTGTTTATTGGACGAAAACACATAGAAGAAGTAAGATTCCTCTAAATCATCATGCCAGATCGGCCGTCTAATAATCCCTTGGGGATTATTTCAAAGGGAAATCCGTGATTCGCGCAAAACGGCCTCAGAACTCGGTTAGACTATGTAAAGTGTGTCCCGTTTTTGTGATGTAACGTGTATATGTTTAAATAATTGTTAAAACTATAATAAATTTGCTTGGCCAAATCAAGGCGTAATTATTCAAATGATGCAAACTTTACTGGCGCAGTCGGCAAAATTCTGCAAACATAAAATTAACGTAAATTTAAAAAAAAAAGTAAAGCCCTCGTTTTCACAAAAACGGAAGCCATCACTCTTGGAATAAAAAAATAAGGTAAGAGCCTCATTTTTATAATACGACTCCTAAATTTGTGATCGGAGAGAAATGAAATATTAATTTGTCGACGAGTTCTCAAAATGAAAATGTAAAAATTTTTTTTGCACGCCGGTGCTTACTTTCGTTTTACCATATCAGTAATATAAATGGTAAACTTGTTTGGGTACGGCAGTATTCGATAAATTTCTTAAATAACTCGACATGTGTTAAGTATATTAGATAATTAAATTTTGTTGTTTGTTTGAATACATCAGTATTCTATATACACGATAAATTTGTTTGAATACGCCAGTATTCGACAAATTTAGTAAATAGCACGACATGTGTTAAGTATTTATGATAAGTAATTTTGTTGTTGAAATACATCAGTATTTTAAATTGTAAATTTGTTTGGATACGCCAGTATTCGATTAAAGATATAAGAACCATTTGTTGTTTATTTTATATACGGCATTCTTGTGTTAAATAAGTTCTTGTGTTAAGTCTTGCATACACCAGTGTTCAACAAATTTTTGAGAGAAATAACATTCGGATTAATTTTGAAGTTACAAGTTATTCATATTTAGAGTTAATTGTTAATTGAAATATTTGGTTGAAATATAATGTATTCCAAAGACTATTTTTACGAGTAATCTGAATGTAGTAGCAAAACTGTGAAATTATATGATACATGCAAACCTTTGTAGCGATGAATCAATAATAACCTCTACACCGGAAATCATTTTTTATGTCGTTGTGGAA
Organism: Trichonephila inaurata madagascariensis; assembly: GCA_019973955.1. Classification (NCBI taxonomy): domain Eukaryota; kingdom Metazoa; phylum Arthropoda; class Arachnida; order Araneae; family Nephilidae; genus Trichonephila; species Trichonephila inaurata. The sequence goes on along the minus strand of BMAV01024703.1, from coordinate 9,178 downwards.
CAGTTTCTTTTTGATTTATTGAATTATATTGCGAAACATTTTTTTTTAAAAAAAATTTTTGTGGAATTGTTTCGGAAAGGTAATATTTACTAACTTTGTGAGATTTTGATTGGTTCTCACATGTCATAAAATGCCATTCTAAAAAAAAAATTTCCTTTACTTGAGATTGAGATAGTGTATAAATTGTGATTTTTTTGTTTGTTTGTCATATTTTAGTCTATTTTATTTGGGAACTAATTTGATAACGAGGGTAATAGCGCCAAGTGCTGCTTGGCGTGATCCTTATCACGCCAAGCAGCGTTTCTTGCTGCTGGACTGAAATCCAATATGGCGGCCTAGCGGTAGTTTAATGATACACAATTTTAAAGAAATGTTTTGAAATACATTTAAATGTATTTCAAATAAAGGATATAGGAAGAGATTGAGAATAACCTAGATCAATCAATAAATAATGATTAATATGTAATAAAAAGTAGCATGTACTAATAGTATTATAAGCAGCATATAATAAGCTCATATTATTTTATCGTAATTTTATGTAATATTCATATAGTACGATTATATAACGGTTATTAGAAACAATAATCATAATATAATTAAATAGTAATTATTAAAAAGAATAATCGTCGAATTGTAAAAAAATAAAAATAATGCATAAGAGAACTCGTAATACAGAACTATAAATAAATAACATAAGAATAGCTATAAATAAACAACAAAAATAGTTATAAATTAAATAATATAATAATTATAATTAAATAATAATAATTATAATTAAATAATTATAATTAAATAAGATAATTAAATAATTATAATTAAATAATTATAATTAAATAATTATAATTAAATAATTATAATTAAATAATTATAATTAAATAATAATTATTATAATTAAATAATAATTATTATAATTAAATAATAATTATTATAATTAAATAATAATTATTATAATTAAATAATATTATTATAATTAAATAATATTATTATAATTAAATAATAATTATTATAATTAAATAACAATATTAATTATAAATAAACAACAAAGTATGTAGTAATTTTATAAATAAATACTAAAAGAAACAATTTATAAGTAACGAATATTATATGATTATTACACATAGTAATAACTGCATTTTATTCATTATGAATAAAATAATTACATAATGTATGTTAAAAGCTCAATTTAGAATATCAATTACAAAGTAGTGAAAGCGTGCAATAGAAATCTGCACTGTAAGTTCTTCAACGAATTTCATCGAACAAAGAACGTAAAAACATTTAAAACGAAAATAAATTATTTATAGCGATAATTAAAGGCACAAACTTATTCTTTTTAAGAAAAATATTCTAGAACTCACTATTTTAGAAATATCCATATTCGAAAGTAGCCCATAATTAAACAGAAGACGCAAATAGAAAAATTAAACTGAAAATGGTTAAGTTTTAAAGATATCATCTGAAATTAAAAGGTTATAGCGGGAAAAAACGAATAAAAGTTATTTCTAATTTTAAAGTTATCCCTTATGGCAACCACATTGACAGACGATGAAAAAAAGGTAACCATATTGTAATATTATCGCCCATCTTGGCGAACATAAACAACAGCTTGGCGCTACTACCCCCGATATCAAATTAGCACGTTTATTTGTGATTTAATTAATTACGATATAATGCTTGCATATGTGTTTATACTAAACGGTATTTGATTTTGTATTTGGTACTTAAAGATTGTATTAATATCATATGACATAACTTAAATGTGAAGTTTTAGTTTAGTTACATATTGAGAGGAGTGGTTGTAACAAAAGTTTATATTATTTTTTTTTCGTTCTTCCTCATTTTCGTGATTTTATTATTGAGTAGATAGTTAAACAAGTTGTAAAAATGGCTTATTTAGGTAAGGTACGAAAGGAGAATCTTAGGCTATTGGCAGAGGAGCTGAATCTTAATATAGGGGATAATATGAAAATTGCAGATTTGAGTAAACTAATTATCACACACCCAGATTATGATGAGGAGTTTAGCAAAAATCTACTCACAATTATAGTAGGGGATAGAAAACTTCGAGAACAACAGGAATTGGAGAAGGAAAGGCTTGATCGCGAATTTCAGTTAGAAAAATTACGATTAGAGAATGAAAGGCTTAAGGGGTTAACTAGTACACCTGAGGCTAAAGTTAGCATCTATGAGTTAACGCAGTGCTTCTCAAACATTCAATACTGGCGCCCCCCTTATACATTAATAAATTACTGAATGCAATAATAATGCACTTTGACGCTAAAGCTACAATACACGATCTTAATTATAAACCGTACAAATTAATAACATAAGTATTAAATTTTGTATATGTTACTTTTAAGCAAAAAAAAATTAAGTAATAGGATAATTATTATGTTATTTTTCCTTTCTCTATATATATATAATTTTTAAATTGGAACATATTGCAAAATGCGGTAGCTGCTTGGAAGACAAAATATAGATATCACTAAATAAGAAAAGAACTCAGAGGGTCAATTTCTAAAAAACTTTGCTGTCAAGACAAGCCCATGGAAGTCGCTAATACTTATTAAACTTGTTCTTAATTCAGTATTAATAAGATAAGCATTAAATTTTTATATATGTTAATCTTAAAGTAATATATATTTTAAGTAAATTATATATATATATATTATATATATATATATATATATATATATATATACAAGAAAAGGTTAATTATTTTATTTTCTTTCTCTAATTTTAAATTGAAACAGATTGAGAAATAATATTTAATTAAAGATTTATTTCCTTCAAGTCCATTTCTTAAAAGTACAAATGTCATTAAAAATAGCCTAATCTATGTTGCTCTTTATCATATCCATTACATCTGGCATTCTCGCGAACGTTCATGTGAGTCTAGGCAACTAACAGACGTCTGCACAAAACATGAAAAAATGCTGTACCTTTACAATTCTAGTCAGTCTTGGCTGAATCGATTAGCTACCGAATCTCTCTTGAATGTACATTTCATAATTCACGCGATAATTGTAATTCACGGTATAAAAAAATTTACGGCAGTGGATTATAACAAAATCATAGATATATTTTAAATCACAACGAGCATTCGACGATAATAAAGCATCAACAATACATAGACGGGGCAAATTGATAATAAGTTACGAATGGGTTGGGATCCATTTCAAAATACTTCGAAGGGCTCTCAACTGCCGAAAAAGAGATCTTCATAGATTTCACATCCAATGACGAAATTAAGGGCAATTTTGTAATAAATCACTCTTTGAATTCTGAATAGAGGTGGATGCTGAATTTTCTGCACTGAAAACAAAAAGCATTTGTATACTATTACCATTTTTAACATCATACCTTTGTAAATCCGGATTTTCTGCGATTTGGGTACTTTGAAGACAAAATATAGATCTGAGCTAAAGCAAAAAATAACTCTGAGTGTCATTTCTAATTTTTAGCCTTCCTTGAAAACTTTGCTCTGCAAGAAAAAGCCCATGGAAGTCACTGATAATTATTAAACTTGTTTTTTTACTGGCTGAAGTACCCACTGTTATCACGAGTTTATTTTTTAAAAATGATAATATTTTTTTTCTTGATATAATAGCTTAATTGTAAGGAGAGTAAAACCAAGTGCATGGCAATGTATACAAAAATGTAAAATGACTTATTGAAAAAGAATACTCATATTATAAACGGTTTTGAAAGAACTGTAATTTTAACCTCGCGCAAATTAGCATTTAGAATAAATGTTAAGTAATAAAAAGAATATAAAATTCTAATGAATAAAATTGTGTTATTTTTTAATATTTAAAGCGAAAGCCCGGGATCAGGTGTGCTCGATACTAACGTTAATGGTCGGGGAGTGATGCACCCAAATTTTTTTTTTATAATTATTTTCAATATACAAGATAAAAATCACAATTTCAGTGAATAATTTAACTAAGAGAAAATATACTTACCTATTTCAGTTTTTCTATTTGTCTTTCATAATTTGAGAAAATACCCAATAAAACTGAACTAAATTGTTCCAAATGTGCGTGACCTTAATAAAGGACACAAATCACAGACACTTTGCTAACATTACAGGTAAGTCATTTGCAAGCAAAACTGTCCCATTTTGTTCACGTTATTGTAATTTTTAATGTCCTTTGATGATCGACAAATACCCTGTTGAACTTTTCCTTGCTTGTGTCTTTTGACGGGGGTGAAGTGCATTTTGCAGTACACTTATGGCTTCATATTTTCTTGATAAAGTTCTTAATGTAGCTTTTGAAAATTTACCTTTCGTTTCATGTTTATTGCTTTTCTCAAATTTACTTTCGCTAACATGATTAATATGCATTATTTCAGCAAATTTTTCCCTTGTTTGATCAGCTTCAATTTCCTTTCAGAGACATCACAGATGCCCAATTCTTTTTTTTATATTCTGCTCATTTACATTTATAAACCATAATCAGTCGTAACAACATCACAATTAAAACCACTAAGTTATTCATAGGGAAAAATGCAGCATGTTCAAGAAAATATTTTTGAAAAATAGTGGTCGGGCCGGGAACTCGGTCTAAAAAAAGTACCTTAAGATTCTAAAAACGTTTGCCACTCTCAAAAGGAGATGTGTTATCAATTCATTTTAGCTCCCATTAAGACTGTCATATTAGGATTCTCTGTCAAGGTCATTGGTAACAAATAAACAGTTTTCCCAAATTAACGATTTTTGTATTATATGTTTCAGTATACTTATAAAAAATAAATCTTGGTCAATTAATCCTTCAAAGGGGGCTCAATATGCTTATGCATGGGATCATAAAAACTCTTTCACATTGTGAAAAAAAGCAAACAGAATTATATAATTTACAACTTCCTAAAAAAGGGATGCAGGTAACCATACCAGTAAGTTTGAAAGCCAGCAAAAGTAATATTTTTTGATTAAAAAAAAACGTAATAAAAAATCTCTCATCGTAGGATTACAGTAAAGCAAACAAAATATTTTTTTTATTTAGTTATAGGATCAAAGATAGCTAATGAGCGTTCAAATTAAAATCTTTTATTTTTGATGACCTTTTTTCACCCCAGATGATATATATAAATCATATCAATGTAAATCTGTATTTTTTATTATATCAGAAAGTATTTTTTTTTTTCATTCCAGTAAATTAATTTTTTTTAACCTTTTATTTTCGATATGCTCGCGCCCCCCTTGAAGGATTATCGCGCCCCTCCAGGGGGGCGCGCCCCACAGTTTGAGAAACACTGAGTTAACGAAAGTTGCACCCAAATTTGAAATGAAAAATGGGACATAGTTTTGTTTTTGACCTTATTCGAGCGACAGGCAAAGAGAGTTAGCATCGAAAAGACACTGGGTATCGGGCCCTTTTTGGGTCTTATGCCAAGGAAATTAACCAATTTAAAGGCTCGTAAGCGAAGAAAAGCGACTATGATTATATTAAAAGGGCTATTGCTGAAACGTTTCAAACTTAGTGCAGAAAATTTTTCGGCGAAGTTTGTAAACACCAGTGGATCAGCAAATCTTGGCGTGATTTTGTTTTCGAAATAACCAGCATTTGAAGGTGGCTTGAAGGTCTTGGCATAAATGATTTTGAGGTTGAAGAACCCATGATCAGATCAGTTGAAACGACGTGTCTCTGGTGAACGTAAGAGAACAGTTTGTCACAACTGGGTTAAATCAGTTGTTCCGGTGACCGCTGACAAGCTAGATGAATACAAAACGTGAGGGCTAATGTAAGGAGCCCACTCGAATGATACCAGGTACAGGCCGACAAATAATAAGTTTGTCTCGGATAATAAGGGCGCTAGTCTGCAACCAAAAGATGAACCATTTTTAGGGAATACTAAATTACCGATAGAGTCAAACACGGGAACAAGTAGAGGTTTTAAGCCTAAATGTTTTATTTGTGAAAATGTAGGACATTTGGCTCGAGAATGCCCGAAAAATACAAGAAAGACACCACCTCGCAATGCCAGAAGTAACATGATTACTGCTAAGGGAACTGGACTAGAATCTACCAAAGAAGTGGTAACTGCTAGAGTCTCAATACCAGTCTCCGTTCCCATCAACACAAGGAATGGAATTGATGATCAGTTAGTTGATATCAAATGTGAACAAACGTCCATAAAAGCGGTAATCGACACAGGAGCACAAATATCAGTCTTACGTGAAGACTTGATCGGTAAAGATTGTGGAGAAGGTGAGGGAACTATCCAAATCATTTCAGCATTTGGTGAAAAGGAAATAGCTGCTCTTAAACTATTTAACTTAAAAATAGACGATGGAAAGCATGGATCGGTGCCAATCATGTGCGCTGTGTCCAAGAAACTCGTAAATGACATGTTGATTAGCGCCACTGCTTATGAGATTCTGTTAGAAAATGTTCAATTATTTGATTTTGAAAATCAGAGGGATTTTGAAGGCACCAAAGATAAAGATATACAATTAGAAAGGGAAGAAAAGCTATCTGCTTTAGCCTTAGGACAAGAGGTTGATACATCGGAAACAAATGTGGCGAAATCATCTTTTATTAAACTTTAAAGAATGGACGAGTCATTGGGATCAGTCTGGAGCCAGGCTCAGAACAAACAAAGTGCGTACGATATTGATGATGGAGTTTTGGTACACACTGAGTCAATATGCGGAGAAAATGTGAAACAAGTGGTCCTTCCTACCTGCAAAAGGGAAGAAGTATGAGAGTGGCCCACGAAATCCCCTTAGCGGGACATTTAGGCAGAAAACAAACAGCGCATCAAAATTCCTTCTGGCCTAAACTCAAAAAAGATCTAAGGTCATTTTGTCAAAGCTGCAATATACCTGTCAGCTTAAAGAGCCACTTCCGGGATAAATTTCCCCAAACACCCATAGTTCGACCAAAAAAACCCTTTAAAGTATGGAGTGTCGACTGAATTGCCCTTTTGGGCCATCCTCTCCCGAGGTTAAGTATATTATCTGTGCAGTCGATATTTGCACGGGGTTTGGCGGAAGCGTACGGGTTGGGAATTCAAGGAAAAAACAACAGGAAAGTTTTAAAGAATATTCACCCAAACGGGGTTTCCCCCCAAAAATTTTTGCATGATCAAGGAAGGGAACCCCGCTGAATTGCTGGGCCTTCAAGGACGTTTTGGGAATAGCCGATTCGCTACCGGACACCCGGAGCATGGGGCTGTAGAGCGGGGAACCCACTCTAAAGGTATTTCAAGTAACTGTTTTGATTGTTGATCATATTCCAGTAAACCCTGATATATATGTCCTCATAATGGGATGTTTCCTGCAAATTTTAGACTCGAACGCGGGCCCAAAAAGCGTCGCGAAACAAAAGTTAACTGTTTTCATGATATCACACATTGATAATTAAATAAGTTTATTATAAATAATATTAAATGTCTTAAAACTCAACATCCCCCTTTATAACAGTAGTCAAATTTTTTTATTATTTACAATTATTTTTTCATGGGTGTTGAAACACCGGTTAAGTTTAAAAGGAAATAAAAACCCCACTTTTAGTGAATTTTGATAATACTTTGGGAACTGCAGATTAGCCGTGTTGGACAAATCGTTATTCAGTTTTTGGGATGAGAAAACATGTTGTCGTCTTGTCATGACTGACGATCCCAGCTCGTTTAGGGGGCTTCCAAAGACCTTTCGAACGTAGCCCCCACGTCGCCCTGATGTTTGATGGCGCCCTGAAACGAAAGGGCAAAGCATGGTGGTTTCTCCTGCATCACCCTCGTTAAAAATCTAAAAAGAAAAAAATCCAAACATGCTCATCTTTTTTTAAGAAAACTTCCCCAAAAATTTTCTCCCTAGGAACGACGGGGAATGCGGGGTACAAATTTTGACCCATTTTAAGCGTCTACGTGGGGTAAACCAGACACACAAAAGGGGTTTACCAACACATGATTTTTGTTCAAGATAATACTTCCTTTCCCAAAAGTATCGTCAAACAGTCCGGTTTAAAAAATAAAGGGGTGGGGGGTGCTTTTAACACCACCATACTCGCCGATCCAATCCTCCAACTTTTTCCCTACCTACGACCAAATTCTTTTTGAAAGGAAAAGTTTATGGCCTTTCCAAAAAACGTGCCCTTTGAACCCCACCCCAAAAAAAGCTTTTGAAATTTCCCAGGACATGTATGCAGTCTCGGGTTTGCTAGTTATGGAAGGTGATTTTCGAAGGATAGTCAGGAAATTTTTCTTTAAAATTTCATCTACGAAAATTTTGGGACTTTCCCCTAAGCACAGTCAGATTGTATTTTACATATAAAAAAATTATATCATAAAATTTATTTATTTTTCAGGTGATACGTTACATAAGAAACCCTGTAAAACCCCGTAAAATAAAAGCGGGCCCACTGTCGTGCTTTTTTTGGGGTTTTTGGGAAGTTAGAGGTGTGGGATTATCGGAAAATTATGAGAACTTAACTTAATATGACTTTTATTAAAATTTAACTTAAATTTCAGTAACGAACAAACATTGGAGAATAAACCAAAGAGGCCGTTTAACAACTCAGATCGCGCAATTGATCACTTATAATATAAATATCTTATTCTGCCCAAACTCGATCTCAATATTATACTACGTTCAGAATATAATCCTCCTACCGGTTGAATACTCAACGGTTCAATTAACTTCAGATATTCAGGGTGGCCGAGGCAATAGTAGCACCTTTTCGACTGGCGGGATTCCGTAATTCCTTGGTAGGCCGTCAATTCACTTTCCCCCTTTTCCAACTAAGCTTTTCTAAATTGCCCTCCTTGCTCACTAAAAATTTCATCCTTTTAAAGGTTATCTTTTTTGCATTTTTTTCTTCGTTTTTTCTTGGTTTGGGTTGGAAAATTTTGCCATTAATCGTGGCCGCCCTCAAAGAACGTAGGGTTTTGTTAGAAGAAGAACGGGAGATTCACATAAATACTATATTTGTATAGTAAAATGGTTACGTAATTTTTAAAATGTAATATAAATTTTAAAAATGCTTTAAAAATTTTGATACATTTATCAGAACAAATTTTTAGTTTTAGTTGTTGTTTTTTTGCCACATTATCTCCGCCAGATCCCGGGCCCCCGGGTTCACCGGGGAAGGGGTAAGTACGTGTACGCCGTCGTTGGTCGTACTTTTTGCATCATACGGTGACAGTACGATTTAGCTCTGTTCCGGCCCTTTTA
>BMAV01024702.1:0-14699 GCA_019973955.1 Trichonephila inaurata madagascariensis | reverse complement strand
AACACAATCGTTCTTTCCTGTGTTTCAAAACGGATTGTCTTTCCAATGTGTTGGGAGGGGATGGTCGCTTCTTGCACCTCGAACAACACTCGGACTTCTATCTTGTAGGTTGGGTCGGGCTTGTCCAACATCGGTTGTAGGGGTGATGTCAAAAGAAAAGACCCCGCAATGTTTTGGGGTTTTGCGTATGAATATAAGCGGTGTGATGCTATCTCATAAAGATGCCGATTTTTGCAGCTGCGTAGACGTTAATGTGTAGAGAGGTTGATGCATGTTAAATCTGTCGAGGTTCAATCCTTACGCAGGCTTGCTGTGGAATTTTGAGGAGTGGGTTGCCAGCAGCGGCGGCTCTAGGGCCAGACAAACCGGACCCCTGTCCGTGGCGGCTAATTTTAAAGGCGGCAATCAGATCGAATTTGGAAAACATTTTTTTTTTTCTGTTACAAAAATTTTATACATTTTCTGAAATATTATTGGGTGTGAATTTCGTACTTCATTTAACGTATCTTATTTCTTTATTTTGAACTCTGTATGCTTAACGTTAGTTTTCTTTTATATTGAAACTCAAAGGGTTTGAAGCGGGAATATATGTAAAATTATGAAATTTGAAATGTTTACACTTCTTTCAATAGTGATTTTATCCCAATCTAAGAGTGGAGTCACAACGGACCTTCCTTTTACCCATGCGATGTCCGGTGTCAGCTATCCAAAAGGGGACTTTGGTAATAAGAGTTTTTAGTAGATAGAGAGCCACAAGAGATGCTTTATTTTAGCCTTGAGTATAGTTACTATAAGTTAAAATAAACGCTTGTGATCCCCACCATCAGTAGACTATTTTTCGAAGAAATTGGCCAGTTGAAATGGGCGATTTCCTCTCTTACATTTTACTTGTTTGAATTAATAACAGGTAATTATTTCCTCCGCGTTAGACTGACTCTCTGACTGGAACATCTGCTCATGCACCTCAGGGCCCAAGGTCACGTGTACTGAATTGGGCACAGCAGGTCTTGGTCCTCATGGACTGCTGCGCCACTGAGTTAAGTGAATTATGACCTTAAGAAGACTTGGTTTTCCAAAAATGACCAACCTATCGTTTTTTTAAATTTATATTTAATATTATTCTTTGCATTATTATCTTTCGATTGATAAGTCATTTGTGCAAGTCGGAAAGTTAGAAGTTGAATAAAACTTTATTTGAAAACAAATTAGGGAATTCGGCCACGCCCCCTTTTTAGAAAAAAAAAAGCTAAAAAAGTATGATAAAAAAGTCTATTTTATAAAGATAAATAATAACTATAAAAAAAAAGAATGTGTAATATATAAAGCAGAATATTTCCAAGGTAATGCAATAATGTAATTTTTCTTCTTTATGAAATGTGTGCATGTAAAGTTTTTGAATTAAGGCATTTTATATTAATAATTTCATTATTTCAGTTATTATTCCTGATATGTTTTTCATACAAATGTAATACTTCAATATTATGTGAAGAAAAAAACTAAACTTTTTGTTGTGACAGAAAAAAAATTAACATTTTTCTTGAACTTTCTTTGAATTAATACCTTCTTTAAAAATTTATCATTTATAAAAATGTATGGGTTGAAAAAATACTAAAATGCAATTATTTTAAAGAAAAATATATAACTAATATCTTAAAGTGGTATTTTAAGTTTATTTAAACTTATTATAATTTTTTTTTCAGAGTTATAAACTTTAAAGTGGTTTTTCTCAGTTTGTTTTTTTCGAAAAATTAATGCATTCAAAGTGTTACTCCTTCTACAGCTATTTACCAATCTCCTCCATTTTTTTCTTGTGTGTTTCATATAAAGCATGTAACAAAGTTAGGGATCCATTTTGTTGTAAACTGAATACTTTAAAAAAAATTAAAATGTAAGAGTTATTGGCTTTTTCGTTGATTTTTAGTATGCATATCAACATTTTATTTTTTTTTCTCAAAAATGAATAAAGTTATTGTAAAATATATCCCTATAGTTGTTTATAACACCCATAAAAATATTACAAAAAAAAATTTCAGGTAAAAAAATTAATAAATACAGAAGGAATAAGATTTTGAAATATTCCAAATTTTCTTCAAAAGATTTAAATTTTTAAAATTGTGTGAATAATATGTGAAAAATTTCCTCTCGTATCATTTTCTTGAAACAAAACATTATATAAAATGTTAAAATATAATTTTTAAATACATAAAGAACGAAAGTATCTAAAGGGAATCAAGTCTTCTTAATTTCAAATTAATTTGTATTTTTTAAAACGTAATATATATATGAAAGAAATTTATATAATATATCAAAAACAAAGAGCATAATGACATATATATATATTGTTATGCTGCCTTTTTTGTTTACAAGAATTATTCAAGTTTTATTGGTGTGTATCTATGGGAACAATTTATCTTTTTTTAATTATAATTTTTGCTTTGGAGAGAGGGGCGGCAATAGTGCTAGAGTCGGCCCAGGTGCCCGCTCATGTGTTGTCAATCTACCGAGATTCAAAATTATGAGGTTCATCGTCAATTCTCATTTACATTACTTTTGAATGTGACTTTATAAATATCAAATCAAATCTGTAATTCAAATTACTGGTGTCAGTTTATTATAGGCCATGAGGAATTTTTGCAAGAATTCTCATTGTTAAAACTTATTTCTAAGATATATTCAGAAAAAAAATGTATTTTCTCTGGAATTACAAATAATGCATACGTCCATTCAATGACACAGACGTTATATTTCAGTTTATATGAAATCTATATTTTAACAGGAGTTCTTTACTGAAATATCGGTAAAAAACGCTGATTATGAGCTTAGCAAACACGTTTAAACTTATATTGTTTTTATGGAAAAATGATGGACCAATGCTATACAAGAGAGGCCTGTAGATCATTTGAACGATAAATGTCTGGGGATCATTAATATCGGGAGAATTTTGCAACATGATTTCGTCAGTAGATATTACTGCTTCTATTATTATCTTTGCTCCTTTCGATCCGCGAAAGTACAATCGTATCGTCTCTCTGCCCTCAAATCTTCATTTTGCCCTGGTTCAAATCTGCCGCTCTAATAGTGAATCACCTTGCATAAAAAATGAATTGGACTGACTGGGAAATATAATAATATTATTTTGTGTGTGTGTGTGTGTTTGAATCTCTTTCATTTATAAAAAATATAAGATGTGTAGGAAATCATTAAAGCGAAACATCGTTAACTTAATAATATTACTTTAATCATCCATTGAATTTATCAGAGATCTGATAGTAAATATTTTCATTAATTAAATAATTCTGCTTTATTACATTTGGCGTAAATGGATAAGTAAATGTTAGTTTCATTTCTATATTTATGCATTTAAATTGCAAAACATTTACAATATAGAAAAAAAAATCCTGTAATTACAAAAAGATGCGTACTTATGTCAATGCCCTGCAATTAAACTGTTAAATACTTCTTGTTTGACATATGAATGATTTTCTAAATTTAGTTACATTTTGAAAAATGTGTATATAAAACACACATAGCAATTCAATTGTAAGCATACTATTATACAAAAATAAGGTATTTTAAAAAATTTAAAAACCTGAAACATAACTCATCATTTCTCAAAAGGTTTTAAGGTCGTAACAAATCAAAGCGTGTTAAAGAATTATATATTTTGTAAGTATGTATATAAAATATTGTGAGGATTTAAAACCGTTCAGTACAGAAAAAAAATTTCTTTTTTTTTCATTTAAATCATTCCTAAATTGGTTTTTGATCTATATCTCATCTATCTAAATGAAGAAAAATAAAAGTAATATTATATTTTGCTTTAAAATCTTATAAAACACACACATACGTAATGGGTCACCTCAATCGTACTTCTTAATCAAACTTTGCGCTATCCTTCGAATTTGAGAACCAATTAAATATATCATTTAGTCACATTTTCGAAAATTGACTTTTCTTCAGGCAGCAAATCTTGATATATATTGAATATTGCTACTACTCTTAAGAACTTTGAGATGAATCCTTGCTCTTCCACCCTAAAAAGCATTTTGAATAAATGGCATTTAGGTGTGAATCAATTTGATTTATGTTTATATCTCTTATTTTTACTCTTTAGTGCACTTCTTCGCGTTTTTAAATATTTTTATTCAATTTCTCTTCGTTTAATATAAACTGCTCATTTTTACTTGGTAAAGAAATAAACCTTGGTTGTCTGAGTAAAAGGTATTTTTGACTTTCTTATTTTTAATATTCGTGTTTCATTTTTGCAAATTTTTATGGTTATAAAGGTATGGCATTTCAATTTCTATGTCTTGTGTAAGTGGATAGATAATTAAATATTACCTATGGCTTCTTAACGCCGGACCTTTTCTAATTGCAAGTTTAATCTTAAATATTTATTGAATATTGAATGAAATTACATTAATATGTGAGTTCCCCGTCTCTATATGACATGAATAATATAAATGTTATAATTCACTATTTTGTAATTTTATTAAATAACAGATTAAACCCTTTCTTATCACCTTAGACTGAAATGAATAAATCATCACAGAATTTGTTTGAGTTTTGATACTACATCCTTCTTCAAATATAATGTAATTAATGTCTTACCACTGACGTCATAGAAGGGGAGATATGCACAGGAAGATAAAATGTAGTGTTATATTATTACAATGCATATATCTATATCTACAAATATCTATAGCTATATTTATATCTTATCTATATCTAAAAATATCTATATCCATATCTTATCTATATCTATATCTATACCTATATATAGCATAATAAAATAAAAGTGAAGAAGTCCTAGAGCCAACAGTGCTAAAGAACGAAGAAATTGGAATTCACAAGACACAACAAATGTAGATACAAAAAAGTCTTTGGACCAAACTGGATACCTATTATGATTTCTACAGCTGAATTAGGCCAATATATATATATATATATATATATATATATATATATATGACTCCTGTTACTCTCTCACTTATCCCAATATCTCCAGAACTATTAGACTTACAAAGTTGAAATTTGGCAGTCATGTTACTTTCACGGAGTAGTGATCTACTAAAAAATAATTTAAAAAAGCGTTTCTCAAGGGGGTGTTATGGATAACGAAAAATCCAGATTTGGAAGTATTACACCTCCCAATTTGGAATTTAATATGTTTCTTCGACTGTGTAGAGATCCGCTGGGAACGGTTTCAATATCAATTTCTAAGAGGGGAGTTAGGAGAGATGAAATAGGCGCATTGTAAATAAAAATTCCCGTTTTCGAAATTCTAGACATACAGTACTAAATTTTTGTATGCCTTTTTTGTTGTTGTTGTTGCTGTTGTTGAGTTGAAATCGGCTAAGAACAGGTTTTCGGAAACTAACTCCCAAAGGGGGTTAGGGGGCATATTGAAAAAAAATTTCCATTCATGAACTATTAAGCTAAGATTAAAAATTTGGCAAGCATATTTATTTTGTTGAGCTGAAATCCACTAAGAAGTAGCTTTGCCGAAATCTACTTTGGGGAGTAGAACAAGGGAGTGTAGAGAATAATTTTACTTCCATTTATGAGATTCGAATGGACTTAGATATCAAAAATTTATGTATTAATAGTATATATTCTTACAGTAACATTAAATATCCAGCGAAGAGATGGTTAACAGCAAGAATATACATATAAGGATAATGCATATATGATTTATCGGAATTTCTTTACATGTTGACATTTGTGTCCCTTTTTCATTATGTTTCTGCTTTGGGCATTACCTAGTTTATACTCGTATTGTCCATTGCCAGATTCACATTCCATCAGAGAAGATTTTTTTTAAAAAATGTTCCATTTTGACAGTTGTTTCGAATTTTGTAAAGATATGAATGCAATCGCGATTTTCATTTAGATTTTTTATGTGAGTATAAATTTTGGATAGTAATACTGCAAAAGCAGCATGCAATATAAAATAAATATTGAAGGAAAATACTGTTAAAGACTAAAAAACGTAGCATTGTTTGAGAAATACAATCTGGTGAATTTTTCCCGTGAAATGTGAACCACAGGAAGACTCAAAATTTCCGTAAGAAATCATGCTCTTAAAGAATTGGTTGAACCGTATCCAACTGTACCTTTTATACTACCACTAGATTGATGAAGTGCAAGAAAAATGGAAAATATCAAAGCCCACAGCCCTTCTGAATCTAAAAAGTGACTTTATTACTCAAAAGACGAATTCAAACTTCTGAAAGAAAAAGACTAAAAGCAATCACAGTGCTCTTACGCTATATTTAATTTTATTCTGATTGAAAAAAATTGTGGTTATTAAAATTTAAATGCAACTACGCTGCAATACAGGTTCTCAGTCTTAATTCTATTTAAAATTTTTAAAAAAGAAGGGTTTTTTTATTTTTTTATTTTTATTTTTTGTTAATTGCCTGTGTTCGCGCGCGCGCGCGAATCCTGATGTCAATTACAATTTATCGTGTAGAGGAGCGGATGAATTTTAAATGTGCCGAGACTTAAAGATTTCAGGTTGGCATGGTTGAAAAACTATTTTTTATTATCCTTTTAACAGGGCGTATCCGTTTATTTCGCAATTTAATTGATATCTCTACAATGTTATTTACTTTGAAATTGGTATATGTTTGAAAATTGATCGAATAGAGATTCCATAAATGTTTTTCACTGACACTTATTTCCTGAAATTTATGGAATATGTAAAACAAGTATTTTGTACTTTTTTTTTTACAATGGTTCACAACGGTTAAGCAAAAGTTTGGTTGTTAGCACTTAAATATTAAAAGAAAAAAAATACGTAACAAAAAAAGCCCTAATATTTTTAAACATGTATTACCCTACAAGACTTTAAACCTTTTTTCAATGGGATATTAAACTTTTCTTTTTAAATATATACATAGATTACTGATCTGAATAATTATGAACGATTTACCTGATCAGCGCAAAAAAAAAGCGACAACCCTTGTAATTCTGAGCTATGGACAAGTGAAGAGGATAACACTTGAGCTGACGCGCGCCACTTATTTCGAAATTTCTACTCGGTGCATCTTTGTAAAGCCTTGACAGCTTTAATGTGCATCAGTGCCTCTACATGGTGGATCTTTAATGGCAAATGACTAAAATCCACGGTTTGGAAAAGAAAAAAAAACTTTGGCCTTGAGTTCGTGACAGTTTGATTTCTGCGCACAACTTATATTCCCCAAATACACTTGTTTGTAAAACAGTTCTCTCAAGGATATCTTGAATATCCTCGTCACTTATTTAATCGTGGTTCGAAATTTTGAGATCCATCGTCAATAGTCCTCTTGTTGCTCCTAAGTGCGATGTAAATTAAAATCAAATCAAATTGAAGAATACCCATCACCGGATTCTATATGTTTATTAGTGAATTCGGCAATAATTTATGGTACAAAAACGAAATTTTAACCAACTGATCAAATATTGACTGAAGCTTGAAACATTAATCATTAAGAAGAGAGGTTAGAATAAGAGATTCAGATATCTCTTTCAATTTATCTCTTGTGTCACACTATGAAATTATTCAAATGGCTTACGTGGGAATCAAAAAGGATTATTCACATGTACTGCAAAAAGACTTGAAACTGAAGCCCCCGATACTTTAATCGAAGAATTGAGAAGTCTTAATATGTTTATTATTAAAAATTATTTCAGGGTCAAATTATTTTAGCAATCTTGTCCCTTAAGTAGAACTCAAATTTTGTTACATCTTGCCGTTCAAATTTAAATAATTACTAGAATTCAAAATCTTACACACTTAATACTAATTGAATGTTCATTAACTGAGAATAAAAAATAGTTTTTTAAGCAATTATGATATTCTCCCATAACACACACATTTTATGTAACTTCATCGACAAGTTTTGATGTATACATAATTATATATATTTTATTCCACCGCGAGAGAATATCAACCTCTTCCGATTCAACAACTTGGGGGGTAATAGACCTCTTAATTTTGAACCATGGTCAAGTGACAAGGACGACACCTGAGCTGCCACCTCCTTCCCTAACTTCCACACCACACCAACAGGATGTTCAAACCTCGACATATTTAATGTGTACTGGCCCCATCTGGACGACGGGTCTTTAAGGGTACTAGGCTCGTCTATTACCTTGATCACAAGGCTACTGCGGCTTCTACCTTGAGGGAAAAATAATACAAAATAATAAGTTGTTTTCTCCATATATTTATAAATAGATTATTTGTATGTGTTCTAATAAAAAGGTTCTCACAAACTTCTTCACTTGTTTATATTTTTTCTCGATGCTCATTTGGTATATGTATCAAATCATTTCCATTTCAAAGGCATTATAAGATGAGCCAGACGAATGAGGAGCCAAAGCTCATGCTTTATTCAGGAGCGTCTTAAAGCATATTCATCGAATTACGGTGAAATAAAATGCATTTCAATTTCAAATTCTTTGTTTGTATTATCTCTGCTATTTCTCTGTACTACTCCTACGAAACCCTACAGAATAATTTATTCTGAATGGGAAAGCTTGCTGAAATATACATGTTCTCGAATCCCATGCAGAGATTAACTATATCTCAAATTTCATTTCTGATTGGATAGCATAGAACCAAAGCTATTTCTTTTTTAAAATTTATTTCATTTGAATTTTAAAACTGGTATTTTCCCTCGATCCCTATAAAGTTTTAATTGTGTTCAATGTGTAAACTCGTTTCATGGATACTTTTTTAAAAGTGCTGTGAATTGTTTAAGTGTGTTGTGAATTGTGTAAGTATTTATGAGGTGTGTATTAGTGTAAGTGTATTTATGAGGTTTATAGAATATGAAAACAACAGATAAGCATCATAGGAAGTGGACTCTAAAACATATGATCCAAAAGAATTCGTAGGGTGATTGAGAGTTACATTAACGCCACCTTATATAAAGCTGTACGAGGGATAAAGGCAATCAACCTTGTAATTTGAAACCATGGTCAAGTGTCGAGGATGTCACCTGAGCTAGTACCCTCTCTTCTGACTTCCACGCCACACCGACGGCATGGCGTTTGAGCCACGACATATTTCACATGTAGCTGCCTCCTCTACATGGCGGGTCTCTTCAGGGGCACTAGGCTCGAATCCATGAAACGCCGGCCAAGAGTTCGTGACTACTAGGCTATCGTAGCCTTAAAAAATTCGCAAGAAAAAAAATTCCATCGAAAAAATTGGTTAGAAAAAAATACGATTGAAAACAGTATGGTTAAATTATTATTATAAATATTATTTTCTCTCGACACCAAGAAGTTCATTGTTTTTTAATTACCAATAAATTATTGAGTTTTAACACATTTCAGTTTGGTTTCTGTTATAATTTACACCTGCTCTTTATCAACTATGAATTAAATTATAAAAGTATACTTATAAAAAGGTATGATAACTTTTTACTTAGGAAAAAAAATAAAAAACTTAAAAGTATTTATTTTTGAAATATCTGGTTACAAATTGATTTCTACAATTTAGTTTTTTTTTCAGATGGGTTATCTTTATTTCTATGATTATTAATACAAAAATTCTAGTTAAAAACTAAAAATAATCTGTATTGAGATTTCATCTGAGTATACAAATTATGTGAATACAATTATTAACAGGTTTCAAAAAATTTTGTTACAACTCACAGGTTTTTACTGTTTATTTAAATTACCAATTATAATAATTTATTTTTGTTTCCGTTTGAAATTACTTCACTTCTTCTGATCTTAATGCTCTATACAATTTAAGTTAGTACACAGTACTACGTTTTCAGTAATAAGATTTTAGCATCGTCTTTAAATTATTTTCTTTCAGAATCCCTCTTTAAGTATGATTGACAGACTTTTTAAGCAACCTTTGAAGAGAGTTTATTTAGTGTTAATCAGGTATTAATTCTTCGCTCGAACTAGAAAAACTAAATAGACTCTTAAACATTAATGTTGTAATCCAAATCTTTTTGAAGAAAGAGCATGCAACATTATTTGTTCTACGTGTCCGTCAAATTATTGTGCCCAAATTTAAAAGAAAATTGAAATGATAAGTAAGAGCTTTGAGTATAGAAACAGGAAAAAAAACTTTAAAAAGTTAGCTTATTTGTTTATTTGTGTGATTGTGTGAGACTTCTAATCGGCTAGGAAATAAAAAAATAAAATGCTCAATTTAAAATAAAAGATACATGTTTTAATTCATATCAGACGTTCAACTTTTAAGCAAAAACGAAGTACTTTATTTACATTTTTCGCCATTTAAATATGCGTGTCCCAGTTTCAACGATTATTTAAAAATAGGTTTTAAGAGTTTCTAGTTACCCTAGAAGTTAAAGTAAGGTATTTTCAGAAAGGTTAAATTCTGTACAATTTAAAAATGTAGAAATCTTAATTTGTCAAAAAAAATATGATTTTAGCTTTCCAACACCCCTTAAAAAGACCCCTGTTTAACATTAAAAATGATTTTTTAAATTTTGAAGTTATAGGTTTTTTTTGTATCTATAATCTCAATTATACATAGAAACTCCTAGCGAATTGTATCTGAAAGTGACAGAAGTGCATTTAGTGGATTTAAGAGGAAAAATAATTATCAAAGTATGTCAAATTCAACTAGTCCTGATGCTGCTCAAAATCCTCTTTCCTGAGAGGCTGAAACTTGCTAAATCTATCAAGGCTTAAATTTCTCATATTCGGGCGGTGCGGAGATTTGAAGCATGGGATTCCAGTTGAGGTGTCATCTTCATGTCTTGACTTCGTTTCAAAATTATGAGGTCCGTCATATTTAGCCCCTCTGTAGCTTCCCAGAGTGACTTTAACTGCCGATTAAGTTACATGATTTACTCCCCAGTGCCACCGTTTTTCACATAGGCACGTATATGAGGTGTATTGGAGGGAAAAGAAAAGGTAAAAATAAGCACATTTTTCTCTTAAATAAATTTTGTAAAACTTCGTCAAAGTCATTTTTTTGCATCCCAAAGCCTTCGGGAATAGCTTTACTAATAGCAGCGTAAATAAAAGGGATCATATTTTCGAAAGACGTATATATGCATCCGTGGCATTTAACGCACTGGTTGAGTGAGACATATAAATACGCTGGTGGCAGTTAAGGGATTAATACACTATCTTATGAATCCAGAATTAATTTGAAAAGTTGAATGTGAAAATTTCTGTTTGAGAAGTATACTTTTCCTTAAAAGCAGTACCTTTAAAAATATTGGTTAAAGTAAAGAGCTTGATTTGATTATTTGTGCATTTCTTCATGTTCTTCATAAAATTTATAGCTTAGGAGCACACGCACATACACATATACTCGTGTGTATGCCCACGCAGGCTGCAGGTACTACATATAAAGGGATGTATATGTATTCTTTTACTGAAAAAAACACAAGGCACTTCTAAAAAATAATTCGAGGATGTCGAAATTTTTCAAGCAAATTTTTTTATATTCTGTAATGAATGTTAAGTTGGATGATTACGCGTCCTTTCCTACTATAAATTTATTTTTAAGGAAACATAATTTATCTGGTTGTTTGCTGTGTAGTTTCCAGAAGACACAACTAATAAATACGTTATGATTTTGTCGAAGTCTTCACAGCCATTTGAGTCATTTCCAACGTGGTTGCATGATCAGAATGCCTGAAGCTGGCTAGTCATACCGAGCAATAAACTACCTTATAAACTACATTCCTTGTTTTCATAATGTTGCATTTCTCGAGCATAGCATCACGTGGTTTGCTCAGAAGTTTGCAATAATGGGCACTAATTAAAATTAATTTGAAAACAAAAATGCTTAAATTATTTCTAGACAGTTTAGGAAAAGAGATAGCATGGCCATCCCGTCAGACTTCACCATCTTAGCCTTCTTGCTAAGACCTCTACGCTTTTTGTAACACATCTGTTTGGCTTTGGGGCATATAGATAAATCTAAGATCATCCATAGTTCTTTGGCACAAAATACCTCCTGGTCTTGCTCCAAAGATTCAAATTCTCCTTGGCAGCTCAAAGTTGCAGCGTTTCTAAAAAAATAATCAGTAATCGGACCCCAGTGGGATAATCGTTTCTTTGACTATTTTTATTTTTCAATTCTACTTTAGCCCTACCTATATATTTATTTATCTTGGTGGAACTTTCAATGTTAATAAAATAAATTTTAAAGCGCACAATTGAGCTGAAATTTTAATATACATGATTATTTTGGATGACAATCAGTAAATTTAATTGTAATTTAAAAAAAATTCAAATTTATTAAAACTAATTATTCAAAATTACAAATGCAAAGTTGGATCATTTTTGGCCATAGCATCTTTTGGCGACGGCAAAGCTTTAAAAGAATTTTTTCTCACGTTTTAAAGCTTTCAGTTGAACTGAAATTTTATATACTTGATTATTTTGGATAACAATACGATGCTTTAATGATAATTAATGAAAATCAATTACCCCTTAATATTGTGATTCTGTCATATGTATATTAATTGTAACTATTTAAAAAAAAGTAGCTAAAATAAAATTTTTCTCTGTTAATCTAAAGTAGGAATTCACTTAATTTTTTTTATATTACTTGTTAATGCTCTCATTTTTGTACCCAGTGTATAACGCGCAGCCATGAATTTCGATCTTATTTTTTGTGTCAAAAGTGCGCGTTATACTCCGGATTTTACTGTAGTTGAGACTGAAAACTTGAGCAGAACAGACGTTTGACTAAGGCTTTTGAAGAGAGCCAAACAGCTAACTTATCGTGAGTATGTGACCACATATTCTAAAATATACGTGAGGTGTGTTTGCGAAATGATTGGGGCTCTCCAGTTCTATGAGAATGTAGTCATATCTAGATATGTCATAAACCTGTTCATGTACATCCATAATTATTGAAATTAACAAATGTTCTTTAATTCAAGTAATGTGTTGGAGTAAATCAACCCAACACACTCCATATACATATAACAGCAACATTTAGAAGCATTCATATTTTTTAGTAAATAATGCAATGTAATTAAAGTTATTGCTCTTTACTTATTGTTGTATATATATTGTTACGTAGATCCGAAGTTTCGGGGATTTTACGCAAAACAATCACAGAGAAAATAAACAGTTTTTTTAGAGCGATGCAAATTTATTATCAAAAATCCAATCCTTTAAACACAGGATTCAGAAGCAATATTCACAGAGTAAATATCCGAAGATCTTCACACCTTCAATGGCAATCAAACACAATAACCAGTGTTTAAAAAATAAAATAAGGGTAAAATTTTTCCGCACAGCCGATGAATAAAAACAATCCTCACTACCGCTGGTTTAACCCAAACTCCTCCCCGCCCCGATGAGATCTTATTTATAGGCGCGCCCAAAAACTTCCAAAATATGCTCTTTGGCTTAGTGGAGAGACCCCACTCCCTAGAAGATTCCCGAGGGTTCCCGAACTGCCAACAGGGTCGCCTACGCCAAAATGGTCCCGGGCCCCGCCTCTTAGTCGCCAAAATGTGCCAACGGTTACCCCAAGATTTCGCCAAATTTGCCCATTCTAACGTAAGGGCGGATTGCTTGAGAGTAGCGAAATTTTTAACATAAAATAAATATAACGAGCTAAATCATTAAACACTGAATACAAATTTTTACTCTATTTACCCAAAATTATAACACTATATTTGATAAATTTATACATTTTAGAAACCAAGTCAGATTCTAGAAATTGCAACAGGGAAAACACAAGTATTTAAGTTAAATTGTTTAGTATGGATGACCCAAAAACACATAATAAAAAAAACACAAATTTTTTTTAAGAGGAAATTTTAAAATTCTTGAAATAAAAAAAACATAAATTTTTTATCATTACAGTTTTGTATTTAATTTTATCGAAAACACTCCAGCATAAAATTTTACTTCCAAAATTTGCTAAGGAAAAGGGACTAGCCGAAAAGACTTTCCATTTTCAAAAGCTATACAATAATTTTTAAAGGGAAAAGGTGTAATTTTTATGATAACTAAACATTTGTTTGGGTTGGTTTATTTTTTCCTAGAGAAAAACATGTTTTGAATTTTCTAAAAGTACTTTTCCGATGAAATTTTGGGAAGTAAAAGAAAAAAAAAGTTTTTTTGAAAAAAAAGATCATTTTTACATGCTGAAATATTTTGGTCTTTTGTAAAAACTTTCAATTAGAAACCCCTCTTTTTTTAAATTAAAAAAACTAATTTTCATGCTTCTGAAAGTTTTTTTTTATAAAACCACTATTTAATTTTTAACTTTTAAAAAAAGTTTATTCAAATGGAACCCCGAAAAAAAATATCGTGGTCTTACAGTTTCAAATTTATGGGAACTTAATAAGAAAAATTTTTAAATCAAAATAAAAAAAAATAAGTATCATTTTTCTAATTAAACACTTCATTGTTTCTTATTTTTTTAATATTTTTTCTTTTTTTGCTATATAATTTTTATTTAAAAAAAAAAGCATTTATGTACGTATTTTAAAAAATTAAGGGGTTTTTTTTTAAAATTTTAATACTTTTGACTTTGCATGCATATTTGTGTTTGATTGGTATTACTTTTTGTATAAAATTAAAATTCAGAAAAAAATTTAGCAATTTTAAAAAAAAATACCTATGGCTTCTTTTTGGAAAATTTTTGTTTTTTCAAATTTAATTTATTAAAAAGGCTTTTAATTTCAAGACAAAAAAAATGTAAAAAAAATTGTTTTTTAATATTTCTTGAAAAC
>BMAV01024701.1:0-24258 GCA_019973955.1 Trichonephila inaurata madagascariensis | reverse complement strand
TATTGAATTCAAATTGTACTATTTTTATTTCCAATTTACTATTTTATTGAATTCAAATTTACTATTTTTATTGAATTAAATTTTGTACTATTTTTTTTGATAAATTGTCTATTTTTGTTGATTCAAATATTGTAAAGTTTTGTTGAATTCAGATTGTACTATTTTTATTGAATTCAAATTGTACTATTTTTATTGAATTCAAATTGTACTATTTTTATTGAATTCAAATTATACTATTTTTATTGAATTCAAATTGTACTATTTTATTTAATTCAAATTGTACTATTTTTATTGAATTCAAATTATACTATTTTTATTGAATTTAATATGTACTATTTTTTTTTTTTTATGATAGATTAAGTTTTGCTTTGATTGTTCATAAATAATAATATTAAGACCCTGTAGCATTATGTTCAGTTTTATTATGCAATTTCAACCATGCTATTCAGCTTTTTTTATAAATAGTCCAGTCCTTATCCAGGGACCATTCCCGGGATTTGGATAATCTAATCCCGAAATCCCGGGATTGAAAATATAGCAAGGGATTACAAACCCTAATTTTGATATTTAGATGAACAACTTACAGTGTTTTTAATATGGTTCAAAAATATTTTCAATTATAAATTTTACTGATATTACGGCTTGCAAGTCAATGATGGAAAACGTTTGGCAAATTCATAAATTTAAAACTAAGAGGCTGCAACAGCCCATGAGGGCCAAGGCCTATTGTGCCCAGCTCAGTTTTCATGACCTTGGGTGCTGAGATGCATGAGCAGATGTTCCGTTCAGGTGGTAAGTAAATTCATAAATATTCAAATGAATAAATTAGAAAAATCCAATAAAAATCTTTTTGATCCGGAAAATTGAAAATAAAACTTTTGAAAAAAAATATCTGTTGTAAACTTTATGAGTTTTATAATCGAATGATTACAAATTTAAATACACACCTGTATGTATACATAATCCAATTGTTTTTCCTAGATTCTTACCAAAATGGTATGACAAAACCAAGTAATGAAAAACTTTAAATGTGTCAGCTTTGACACATAAATTTATGTGAAAAGAGAGCGATAAAATTTTTATCTTTGCTTAAGATGTTTCTTCGTTAATTTTTATTTCAACGCATTTGTTTCAAGTGGCGTATGAAATTCTTTGTTCAAAACTAAATTTATCTTTATGGCTTTCACGGCTCTTCCTTTTACTAATAAAAACCATGAATAAAAGATGAAAGATATTGAATAATATATCACTAACTTTTACACACGTTGCGAAATAGTTTTTGAAATGTGTAAAATAAAATATATACAGTCGAGCGTCCATATAACGAACCTCTAAATTGCGAACTTTTTCCCGGAACCAAGAACATTTCACGATTTTCTTCGTAGAATAACCTCCCAATAACGAAGTGCATTTTCTAAATAACGAACTTCTTTCGTGATGCAATTTTTTTCCCTCCCTATTTTTGAAGTATTTCTTGACATTTCGAGTTATTTTCTCTTTTAGAACATTTTATGGTGGTCATAAATCTAGAATTCGTTTTATCAGGGGCCTAACTCGCCAAGAGCAATAGAATTCTGTCCATTTCATCCAAGAAGTACAACCTTTAGCCCCTACTATCCAGTACACTGAAAACATCTTTGATATCCCTTTTCACCCTCAATGCAATCTCGTGTCCTTGAACTAGTCTCCGTTTATTTGTAGTATTGATCAATCGGACTGGTAACTTCGTTTCTTGTAGCTAGAAAATGCCAAAACATAAGTTCTTTCTTTTTTATATATAGGTAAGATCCATAAAATAAATATATATTAATTTACAAAAAGGTGTGAATAATTACTTTTTAAAATATATAGTGTTTATGTGGTTTATAAAGAAAATTGAAACATGAACCTTTATATAAGGAATTTTCCATAAAACGAACTTTTTTTTCGGGATTTAGCGATTTCGTTATAACCCTTTAAGACCCGAATTATTTTTAAATATTAAATTCTTCTGGTTATTAATACTATATTGACCCCAATGACACTGGGAAAAATAATTATAAAACTCCCGCTTTCCCACTAGAACGTAGACGGTACCCGCACGATCGTGCGGGTTGGGCGTTTTCTGTGAAATCGGCACCTGTGAAATTTTACATTTTTTGGCTCTATATAAGTTGATGGAAAAAACATACTTAATTCCACTAAAATTGTTACAAATAAGGAAATTATTGATGTGAAATTAATTATTTTAAGACTCATTATTTATTTCCTGTGGAAATCTTTAAAATATGTTTTT
Source organism: Trichonephila inaurata madagascariensis (assembly GCA_019973955.1). Classification (NCBI taxonomy): domain Eukaryota; kingdom Metazoa; phylum Arthropoda; class Arachnida; order Araneae; family Nephilidae; genus Trichonephila; species Trichonephila inaurata. The sequence continues at coordinate 21,983 of BMAV01024701.1, read as the reverse complement.
GATAAGCATAAACATAAGTTGCGTTTTTCACATGTTTTCTTACTGCTTTCGTAATTTTCAAATCTGAACTTGCAAGGGCTTGAAATGTCATCAACACATCGAAAACGGCTATACATGTCAAGCCTTTTAATCCTGGAATAAATGGCAAGTGGCAAGTGGATCATAACCCTTCGATGTTTTTTCAAGTGGAATCGCAACACTGTTATCTTCATCATATGTTAAAATACTTTTGTTAGTAGGTGGAAGGCTGCTAACGCCCCAACTATCTCACACTTAAATTTTAAGTAATCCATTTTGATTTTTGGAGGAATTTTATTTGATATTGCATTTTGCTTGCACAGAAACAAAGAGTTTGCAACAGCTAAAACAATGAAATGAAAGGGTTCAAGAGACTTTGATGGTAAAGAATGAACCAAAATTTTCTTTCTATATTTCATGTTTTTATTCATCACTCTCCTCTGAACTTGATTCTCCTTCTAGTATACGTGATTCATATGTTTTGTTCACACACAGTATTGTCATCATTCGAGAGATCACTTTCTGTGTTCTAACCTGATTTATTCATCAATTGCAAAATTTCTTCTTGTGGGAGAATTCTCCTCTTTTAGACACCTGAAAATATTTTTGGATAAAAGTTAGCGCAGTATTCCATGAAAAATAATAAAATGTATCAGAAAAATTTATTATTTATATACCGTAAAATCCGGCGTATAACGCGCATCTGTATTTTCAAGCTGCATTTTTTTAATTTTGAGGTATATTCGCCGTATAACGTGCACCCTTTTTTTTACGAAGGAACCAGCAATGTACTTTAGCAATGCTATTATATTTTAAAGCCATTTGTTCAAGATATTATCCAAGGGTTTTGAAAAAATAGTATATTTCTAGAAGAACAACCCCTTTTTAGTAAATCAACAGTATTCTGATCTTTGTAGAAGTCTAAATTTTTTTATGCACATCTCTGTTTTTTATTTTTGAAGCCGTCATTTTTATACCCGGCGTATAACGCGCACCCTCAAACTTCGATTTAATTTTTTGAGTTATAAGTGAGCAATTATATTAATTTATTGCTTAAAATTTAAATAATATATTACCAAAATAAATATATATTAAATATATACCGTAAAATATATTTATATCTATTAACCTAACCAACTCACCGGAGATTTTTTGGGTGTTTTTTTTCGGGGAAAGGAAAAAGATTTTGTGTGGGTGCAGATTCCTGTAGATGAAAAAATGCCATACCTCTCATCAAAATGTGAAAAGATAAAGATGAATGCTGCGGAGAAAAGAAAAAGAACTAAGGCTTATGGCAACCTTAATGAAATATGTTTTTAATTATATAGCAATATATTTCATTTTTATTTAAGCGTCTTAAGCTTAAATATTATAGAAACAGAAAACTCGCATGGCAAGAACTGACCTTCATAACTGCAGTGACTTAAGTAACGCCCAACCCGCACTATCGTCGGGTTAATGAAATCCGAGTCCTACAAGCAACATTAATAAAGTATAATTAATATTTTTTTCTATTTTACAATTATTGAACATTAATACAAAAATTTGCATCCAAGCAATTAGAAATACATTAATATTTACCCTTTTATGAAAGGTAAAAAGAAGACGTGTTTTTTGTATTTGAAAACGAAGCTAGATTTGCCAGCTGAAAGTAAAATATGGACTACAACCACCATCTGTTGATAAAAAGTGATACTTTACACTTTCTGCAAACATGATCAATCGTTAGATTCGGGATTTTTTACATACGACTGTTCTAGAAGCAAAAATGCATAAAAATTTCTAACCTGCACGATCGTGCGAGTTGGGTCTTAAAGGGATATAGAGGTCCGACTGTGGTTTGTAACAGAAGCCTTTTTAAATATACCCAATTTTTTTTTACATGGTCTTTTTTTTTACACAATTTTGAAATAACATGGTACGCGAATTCGACGGTTATTTTTAATTTTTATTTTACACGAATTTTTTTTCTAGCACGAATCCCCAAAAATATGGGGATTCGTGCTCTTTGGATGAGGACGATTTGATCAATTTTATGTAAAAAGGAAGTGTCGATAATGACCAAGTCAAAGGCGAAGCTCAACTATAACAACTGATTTAATTCGCAAGGGCTTTAAATTTGCTATAAGTAGGGAGCAACATTTTATTACTCATCATTCTGAAAAACAGTTTGCATTAAAATTGCAACGTTATTTAAGTTTTGTGTAGCAGCTTATAAATAATTATGTATACACTGGTGTAAGAAATTAAAAGAATTTGAATACTTAATCGATTACCTCTAGAACTACTGGACAAATTTTAATGAAATTTTATATGTCATACACAATTGCAATACACACGCATGATCGTGCGATCTTGAAATAAGGCAGTTTATCAGTTCTTGTGGCAATTGGTCCAACTCGTTCAGCAACGCCGTTTTCATTTTCTGGATGGTTCTCGGAGGGGGGTTCGAGTTGCAATTGCCCTCCCCAGAGCGTCCCAAACATTCTCTATAGGGTTGAAGTCTGGAGACCAGGCTGGCTAATTCATACAGTGAAAATCCTCACTCTCTAGAAATTCGTCGACCAGAAGAGCTCTATGTGGCCTCGCGTTATCGTCCATTAAAATGAACTCTGACCCTCATGAAGCGCTGAAAAGGCGGACATAGGGCTCCAAGACCTCATCTCTGTACCTCACACGAGTCACAGAGCCTTTTTCAAAGATATGGAGAAGCGTACGGCCATCCACACAACTTGATGCATGCCCAGACCATTAAGCCACCTTCGCCATAATTGTCGATTTCGCGGACATTGGAGGGTAGGTAGCGGGTCCTGGTTCTCTCCATATGAACGTAGGGCGAGAATCGATGTTCAGGCTGAAAGGGGACTCATCGGTGAATAGAACGTTCACCCATTGATTCATACTCCAATCTTTATGCTGTCTGCACCCTGCTAAGCGGACTCTCCTGTTCGTAGACGTGAGAGGGACGAAAACAGCAGGTCTTCTGGAAAACAAACCTTTCTCATAAAGTCTTTTTGAAACAGTCACCCCTGATACATGGGTTCCTGTGGCTGCATACAAGTAACGAGAGAGCTGAGAAGCTGCAGGCGCTCTGTTACGCCTCACTATAATCGACAAATGGCGATCTTCTCTGGCCATCGCGGCTTTTAGACGGCCATGCCCAGGCTTTCCTCGATGGATTCAGTATCTTAAAACTGTTTCCAAAGTTACACACGACGCTGAGCGTTAAGTTAAACTCTCTACAAACCTGGACTTGACATTGGCCTACTTCAAGCCTCCCCACAATTCACCACCTCATTCCATCATCTAAACGTTGGTGGTTGCTCATTTTTACTGTTACGATTTGAACTGAACCGATTACTTCAAAGTAACACCAAGAAATTCGCCGAGGTATACTGGCAAACAAAACACGTCTTAACTTACACGCGCTTATAAAGCCTGTATTTCCGCTGGCTCTGCCTACACACACGTGTACGCTAACGTATTTGCCTTACAAGATTTGCATTTTTATCTAAGAGCATTGGTTTTTCATTCAGTTCAGTTATTTTCATGCATTTTGATAAAATATGCAAATTCTCTTAAGAGGGTCCGGCACCGTCCATAGGAGACCATGTTAAAATGTGTCAGTTTATGTACTTTTTTCTCAGGAACTACACATTTCTCATAGATAAAATTTTTACAGTAAGTTATGTGTACTATCAATAACACTTTAAAGAAGGATTTTGCCTTTTTGTACAAAAAAATAAATTATGTTTTTTTTAAATTGTCCAATTTTTCCCTCTAAAATTCAGTTTAAAAAGTCATATACTATACAGTGGTATGACATACGAGTGCCCCAACATACGAGTTTTCGAGATACGAGCCGACGAGCGGATTTTTGCTTTTATTGGCGAAATTCGAGATACGAGTCCGGTTCGGTTCGGTTCGGTAGTAACACGGTGCAACAGGTCGCATCTGCCCTTTTTTAATGACACTTGCCTAACTATTTCCGAACATTCTAGAGGGAGGGGAAAAAAACCCTTGGACAGTTTTTTCAAACGGCCACAGGAAAAAGCGGAAAAAATGTAGGAAAAGGCAAAACCAGTGAGGATATCTAATTTTTTTTTTTAATTCTTTTTTTTTTGTGCAAAAAATATTTGATATTTATAAATGTTTTATTATTCAAAACCAGTAACAAAAATAACTGGGGTACTTTTTGGAGGTTGGAACGGATTAATGGTGTTCAATTGTTTTGTAGGGGGAAATTTTGTTCGAGATGAGTACAAGATACGAGCAAGGTTGGGAACGAATTAAACTCTTTGTCGAGGTACCACTGTATATAAATTTTTTTGCTATATATTCTACCCTCTAAAATGTGTAAACGTAAAAAATCTACTCACTTAAAATTTGAGGATTATATGATAAGTAGTTTTTGATGATTGCCTTTTTGATCCAGTTTCGTAATAAACGTGCACGCTGATATAGTGGCGATTAATAATTGTTATAGTTAGTAGTCTAATTTCAAATTGAATTTTATATGTTGTATGTACTTATAATTCAACTTTTACCGTACTCTAATTCTAATTCAATTCCTCACACTATTAGATCACACTCTCTATATTTATTTATTTATCTTGGTGGAACTTTCAATCGTTAATAAAAAAATTTTAAAGGCTCAATTCTGTTTATATACATGATTATTTTGGAAGGCAATACAATAATTTACCATCTGCTTATGATGAAAAAAAAAAATGGTGAAAAAATTTTTTCGTATATCTCATTTTTCTAAAAAAAATTTTAAAAAAAGACAAATTTTACAAAAAAAAATATATTTTTCCTCTTTTATTATTATTTAAACATTTGTGTGCGAAGATGTAATGGAAGATCAAACTAATAAAATTAAAATTTATTTTATTCAAAGATTTATTTTACTTAAATTTGTTTCGATAAAAAAAATTAACATTCAAACAAAAATATTTACTAAATAAAAGTCGACATTCAAATTTATCGTGAAAAGTGTTGACTTTAATTATTGTTTGCAAAGCATCAATGCTATCCTAACCTAATTATGAATCAAAGATAGGTGTAAAATTTTTTTTAAATGTGATTTCATGATATAAGTCCGTTATTGGATTGAAAATAAGTAGGATACCCCAATGGACAGGTGAAATATTTAAATGGTAATGAAATAAATATTTTCACACAACATAAAGAAATCGTGCTAATTTTCGTTGTTGTGTTTGCTTTAATTAACAATACTTTAAAAAGGGAGTTTATATTTATGCTTTTTATTTTCTGCTATTGTATTTTTGGAAGTGTTTCTATCAATGTTGAACGGGAACGAATTCGACGAATATTTTTTTTTTTATCTAAAAAGTATCCAAATTTTTAAATATTATTTTCGCCTTTCTATCCTATACAGAATCACTTTACTTTATCATTCTACTCATTTTTATCCAAATTGACACATTTTTTTAACACGCTTTTATAAGTTATTTGTATGAAACGGAATTTTTTGAATTTATTTTTACCCTCCTAAAACCCTTTTTATGTATCAACGGTATTTTATAAGTACCATTATTTAAAATTACATAGAAATTTTTTTAGAATATTCTGACGAAAAAGGGGGAATATTTTTTGAAACCATTTTTCCAACATATTGGCAGAACGGGTTCTATGATGAGTATTTTTTGCGGTTTTAGAGGGGGAAAGGGGAATAGTTTTATAGCAGAAATTTAATTTTCACTGACGGTTTTCAGTGGATTGGAAGATTATCATTTTTGTCCCGAAAAAAAAGTTAATGCAAAATTTAAGTGTCTTACTTTTTGTTGTTTAAAGAAGACCCTAGAAAAAGATTTGACTATTTTTTTTAACAGGTATATAAATTTAAATTTTACGGTTGAATATCTTTAATTAATTAATTAGCTCTAACGGATTAAATTCTCCAAAGGTGAGTATTTTGTTTATGTATATCCCTTAATTTTCAATGTATTGATTCAAAAAAAATTATTCCTTGAAAAAAAATGCAGTAAATCATAATGCAATACATAAAGGGTTAAAAAATCATATTAATTCGAAATTTTGCAAACTCGTCAAGAACCGATGACAATACAATAATTTCATAATTTTGCTCCATTGTCCTGATCAGGATCAACCGAATTAACTATTTCCAGATTTAGTGACTAATTCCATATACCATTTCCAGTTTTGGCGACTAAAAGCGAAGACGGTGTAGCGGTTAATACAAATACAAACAAAGAAACAAAAATGTGCTCTTTATGTGAGAAAGGGGAGAATGCGTCTCAGCAATTTCTTACCATAATATCAAATCTAGGTGTAGATTTTCCGAAAATGGAAATAAAAAAAGACATGCATGTGAAAAAAAAAACTGGCCAAACTCAGACATAAAGTCTGTTTTTCTAAATTCTCTCGTCGGATGTGTAGAATGAAACATCATTCATTGCTTCATTTTACCTAAAAAGCTGAGAATTGATTCAGAGGTCACCGGATTAAAAAAAATATAATAATTTCTCACAAACTCTTCGAGTCAAAACGTGTACTTCTATGTCTAATGCTGAAGTAAGTTTCAGAGAGAATATTGAACTCTTTTTAGTGAAAAATATCATTGACTTTACACCTTCTTTTGCATGAAATATTTCAAACTTAGCTCTTCCAAATTTCCTTCAGTTGGCTGATGCTACATTTTGCAAACCAGGCCGTATGGACGCACTCATAGGATGCCAATGGGTATTCCTTATCCTAAAAAATGACGCATTTAAGATGAATTTATATGTAAAATAATAGTTTAAAAAACTAAAAACTTTTTTTAGTGTAAATCAAACTAAAAAATGAAAAACTAAGTTATAGTTTAAAAAGAACTAAAAAACACGCTTTTATAGTTAATCGAACTAAAAAATAGAAAATAATTCTTTATATAAGAATAAAATGAATAACAAGAAAACTAATGTCATTGTGGTAAAAGCGTGTGGGGGCCTTTGTACTACATTTTTACACTAACTCAATATTTAGGAATAGAACTGGTAAGAAATTATAATAATTGAGAAAGAGATATCGAGTATCCCACGCTTTTACCACAATGACAATTTTCTCGTTAATCTCATTTTATTCTTGTATTAAGAATTTTTTTCAGTTCGATTAACTATAAAAGCGTGTTTTTCAGGTTTTTGAAATTATAACTTATTTTTATCTATAAAAGTACTCCAAGATTATTAAGCTTATATCTATTCTGGCTTTTAGCTATCCTATACAGAACCATTTACCATCATTCTATTCATTTGTATCCAAATTGACGCATTTTTTCTGGTATAAAATGTGTTTCACATTCTTTCTTCTCTGCTGGGGAGGGGAAAGGTAATGCAAGAGTGGAAGATTGTTTTCGGGCTCGAGAGGGCTACATTGTGAAGCGAAGGATATTGGCTGTACCTTTTTAAAATGATTGCATTCCTTAGTTAATTTTGCATCTCAGAAAAGGTATTTTTGTACCAAAAAAAATCAATTAATATATAAGTTTGTAATGTATTCGCCTGTGGGTGATGCCTTACTTCTAAGTTATCTTCGTAACCTAGGGGTGTGGGAGAGAATGAAGAACCAGGCATTGCCATGATCTTAATATATTTTTATTAAGATCTTAACTTAAACACTATACAAAGATAATAGTTATATTTAAACTTAGAGGATCTGAGTTGAGAAAACACATAATGCGTATTGATTACCAAATAAGCGCGACTTTAATCACTATATTCCCGCCTATTCCTAATCTCGACTTATACACAGTTCCTAATAGATAACAGAATTATCCTACCTTAATCTCTTGGTTAATAACAATCCTCTCGGATCCTAAATATCTTTCCTTGATCTCGCGTGGAATAGTATCACCTTGACTTGATCGTTCTGTCACGGATAACTTCACACTAGAATAACGGCTTACTTCTCTGACTTCAGTTTACGCGCTTAAACTCAGACTAGCATAATCACTTCCCAATAGGCCATACGCTTACGTTAAACTTCTGCTATTTAAAAGGTTCCTAATTTGTATACTCACGCTTCGCTTCTGGATTTGGTTGGAAAGAATTTGCCTTTTTCGGCCCCAAAGAACCCAAGAGGAGTTTTTAGTTCAAAAACGAGATGAGTCCGTCACAAGTTGAATGTTTTTTAAGAGGCCCAGTGGTCAAGTGGTCGAGTAGCCCTTCCAAACTACAGGTGAGGGTTCTATTTCCGGGCTGGGCAAGGTCAACTCAACCATTCATTCTTACTGCAGTCGGTCGATAAATGAGTACCAAGCTTGCTTGGGGACTTCAACACTGGAGGTCTCACTTCAGACTGACCACCTGATTGGGACATCTGCTCATGCACCTCAGCGCCCAATGGTCACGCATACTGGGATGGGCACAGTTGGCCCTGGCCGTCATGGGCTGTTACATCACTGAGTTTGAATGGTTTTTATACTTTCATATCATGTATAGCTGTAAGCCCATATTAATTTCAGAATCAGTTTAATGAGGCAAAAGTACCCCATCAGTCTTTTCTACATTTTTCAATCAGGAGTGTGATTGCCTGTTAAAATTCTCGTCACAGCCTGCATGTTAATGTCAGCAAACTACCATCTATAGTTACGCTTGTCGATCTTCATACAAGAAATCTTTACTCACAAATACATATTGACCGAGATATAGAAAACATTTCACCTTCATTTGGTCTTTTGACTATCTTGGTGTACCGCTTGCGGCCCGTTAATTGCCGACCCCTGCCGTAGTAATAAATGACCTATTCCAGGGGTGGCATTTTTTCTAAAAAAGTGTTTAATGAGGTATAGACGTGCCGTCAAATAATTTCGACATGTGATTATTGGGAAAATAGTAAAACTAAATACTAACAACACACAAAACTCTATTTACTACGAAAAAATACCTTCTGCACTGTATAGTTATAAATGTTTTAGTTATACGTGTAATTCAAATTAAAGAGAGTAACATTAGTGTGACTTCCGATGTTGCAGATTTGATAACAAATAACTTCCATTAGGGTTGTAAGATGTTACTTTTTGTAGAATACATGCTGAATTTTAATCATCTGCCAAACAATTTCTAATTTATTATTATTTTTGCTTTGGTTCACTCTTTTTGACAAGAGGGTTTGTGATTTGTTTCAAAATACAGTATTACCGACGATGTTCTGCATACCACTATTCCATAACATAAAACACATACCGCTTTGTCACCTTTACTAATAATGTCATGTGTGTGTGTGTCTGTTTCTCAGTCCACCAAATTTGAAATTCTGTTACACTTACTATCTTGCATTTTTGTTATTTTGCTGAACTAACCATGTTAAATAACAGTTAAAAATCGTAAATATAACACAGATAAAGTTTAAAATACAGTTAACTTCAAAGACTCTTAAAGATATGGGATTGTGTATCAATCCAGTGTGTGTGTATCAATCCAGATGCCCAAAAATAGACTGCCATCCACTAAAATACAGTTATGTCAATGATATTGACTATGGTATGCGTAGACAAACTTTACATCATAAGCAATTGTAGTCTATGACTAAACTAAGGCAAGACAATAACAAACGAATGGTCCCCCCCCCACCCCCAACCCCCCTCGCGTTTTTTCGTAATATTCATAGGAATTTTGAAATAAAATACAAACCGTTTGATACGGCGGCCAAAAATATTGTGTCGGTGTCACGGTTCGCCATCCGGGCCTTTTTTAATGGTTGGTTAATTATGAAGTATTTTGAAATTTTAAAAACCCTACATACTACCCAGTTTTATCCGAGTTGATACATTTTTTTTTCACAAAATATGTCTCGCATTTCTTCTCGTATACCATAACGCTAAACGAGCTATCGTTTACATGTTAAAAGGAAAAACTGATTACCGTAAAATCCGACGTATAGCGCACAGCGGTGTATAATGCGCACCCATACTTTCAAGCTGCAATTTTTAATTTTTAGTTGTATTCGCCGTATAAGGCGCATCCTCTTTTAACGAAAAAACTGAAATGTAGGATGAAAAGGTTAATTTAGAAGCATTTATTCGAGGTTTTTGCTGTTTTGAAAAAAATAGTATAGTTTTAGAACTACTACATTTAAGTTCATTAAGAATGTCATGTCTTTTAAATAAATAGTATTTCGAAATATGTAGAAGTCTAATTTTTTATGCTAATTTATTTTTTAATTTTTAAAGCCCTCATTTTTGTACCCGGCGTGTAATGCGCACCCGTAAATTTCGATCTTATTTTTTGTGTTCAAAGTTTTATGGTATATATGAAATATTTTGAAATTTTAAAAACACTATATTATAAACAAATACATACCGTAAAATCCGGCGTATAACGCGCACTTTGAACAAAAAAAATAAGATCGAAAATTAAGGGTGCGCGTTATATGCCGGGTATAAAATGATAGTTTTAAAAAAATAAAAAAGGATGGACAAAAAAAAATTTTACTTAGATGTATCCATGCACTGTTTATTTAAAAAAAAACAACTTGCCTTATGAACAAGAACAGGTAGTTTTTGAAGTATACTTTTTTTTCAAAAGTCTGGGGTAATACCTAAAAATTACTTAAAAACATAAGAACAATGTATTTAATATTTCAGATTTTTCGTTAAAAAGGAGCCCGGTTGTACGGGAATATACCTAAAGATTAAAAATTTAGCTTGAAAGTATGGGGTCCCTTTTAAAAGCCGGATTTTACGGTAAGTTACAATGCCAAAAATTTTTTGAAAATTGGGTTTTTTTCTGTTCAAAAATGCCCCGCGTTAAGTTCCTGCCCCAAAATGGCGAAAACCTTTTTTGTTTTTTTTTTTTTTGGGCAAAAATTTAAAAAAAAAAAAAAGGGGAAATTTTTTTCCCCCCTTCCTCCCCTCCAAAAGAGGAAGGGAAAAGGGAAAACCCCGGTTTAAACCCCCACACCACAAAGAAGAGGGTGGTTTGCTCAATGCCACGCATTCCCCTTTCACAACCACCGTTTTTCCGTTTAATTTTTACATGGGGGTGTTTATCAAAACATTCCACTAAAAGAATTGTTTTTTGGAAGTAAATTCCCTTGAATTATCCATACTCTATGCTTCTAACTGACAAGCTTTGGGGAAAAGTTGATTAGAATAAAGGAAGAGTTCACACATACACACAAACACACTTAATTTAGATAATATATTATGGCTTATTATTACTTTAATGTTATTTGCTTTAGTTGGATTGTGTGTGTGTGTCATATTTTTACTCTCTGTTCCGAAAGTTTAATAAACTTTATCAAAGAGAGAATTGAAGGGAAAAAAAAATTCTGTAAGTCAATTCATACTTAGGTCAACAAAGAAAAATTTTATTTCAATTACTTTTTATTAAATAGTTACAATTAATTTAAATATGTATATACATATGTGGCAGATTCAAATTTAATTATTCCAATAAAATAGAATAGTAAAAAAGAAATCGCATCCTCAGAAATTAGGCTAACTCAGGTCAAATGACCCTTTCGGCCCTTCGAAAAAAAATTATAAACTCGCGGGCCGTACATAAAAAAATGTACCTTTTTATCAGATTTGGGAAAAAAAAATTTATTGGAGTGAAAATTTAAAAAAGAATGAATTATTATTATGGCATTATTTTTCATGTATACAGACAAAAAGATAATATAATAATGTTTATATAATATAATAATGCAGTGATCAAATAATGTTTGAAATATTTCAGTTTCCATTTTTTTGAAAAATTTCGGTGTGTTCCATTGAATTGATCTTTTTTACTCATTGTTAAATTTTATGCCATTCGCAAACGATTAAGTATGCATTGTCCTTTATCTCAACCATCCCGAATATTTTTTTAAATATTAAAAAACGCATGATTGTCCTACTCCGTGTGCTATTTATTCTGCTAATGCGCGCCAAGAAAAGCCACGACTCGGTATACTTTTATATATAAAAATCTTCTGTGTATGTGACTAAACTTCCTCCTAAACGGGTGGACTGATTTTGATGAAATTTTTTGTGTATGTTCCAGTGAATTCGAGAATGGTTTAGATTCACAATTCGGCCCGATATCGCAATTGGTTACAATGATATTAATTACACGTGCGTTGATCAACAATTATCCTAACCTACAAATCTATTTGTGTCGCTAATTGATTACACACATTATTAAACTTTTTTTTTGTTTAAAATTGTTTCTTACTGGACATCTATATTAATACTTTTTTTAAACAACTCAGAAGTTTAAAAAAAATGGGACATAATTTCTATATTTCCTAATGATTTCACAGAAGAGTTTTTTTTCCGATATTCGCTTTAGATTTTTTTTTAGGGATTAATTTTTTAAGTGATTTTCCCATTTTTTTCCCCAACAAATGGATTTTAATTTGTTAATTTGGCAACAGTCATTTTTGTGTTTTGCTTATATTTTAAATTTGATTATTTCACACCATTTCTGGATATTGATTTGATTGTGTTGTTTCTTTTTTTCAGCTTAAAAAAAAATCAATGTAATTTGGTTTGAAGTTGCTTATATTTTATTTTATTATTTCAAACTATTTCTGGATATTATCGATTGATCCAATTGTGATAAGCGTATTTGTAATGACGTTAGATATTGTAATAACTTTTTAATACAAATTTTCATCCAAACGGTTCAGATTGTTAAAGCTTATTCATAAAAATTTGGAATTTTTGAATTTAAGATGTGTGTACAGGACAACGTCTTGTCGAGTCCGCTAGTTTTATATATAAATTTAATTTATACAAATAAATACATAAATAACAGATTATGAGAATAGTACCACCTGATTTTGCTTTGAAATCAAACACTGTAATCTTATTATATTAATCACGTACTAAAATTATACATAAGTATATTGTGACGTCTTCGATTGGGGTGAACCTCACCCTCCATTCATTCTAAGTTTTATGGCTCCGAACAGGTGTGAGTGACAAGTGCATGTGGAGTGACAGGTGCACGTGGTCGTGAGGTCATTGTTTATTGTCTGACCTCGGAAAACGCCGACTCCCGGTTTGGGAGATTATAATGGTCAAAGAGAGCCGAAACCCCATTGACAATAGGCGAAGCCTGTCTGGAAAGAATCCTGTCGCCTCGGCCTGTCGAGAGAATGGGATTATAGAACCCAGGTGGTGTGATGAATAAGGGTGTTCAGAAGTTAAATAAGAATTATAGCGCCCTTCGTTTCCAGACGGACCAGGAATGTATTTGTGTTTGCCGCACAAATGGTACACGAATGTGGCCCGGGGGCAGACTTTTGTGGCCTGCCAATGAGAAGAGATGAGAGGCGTGTTGTGGATCCGCCCCTGGTGTTTAAAAGGGTTTTTTTAGGGAACTGGATAGAGAGCCTTGGAGATGAACGCCGGTGGCGTTGAGAGATGAGCGAGTGCTTTTGGGAAAAAGGATTGAACTCCCGTGAGATAGACTAACTGCACCGGCTTGGCATATTTATTGGACTTTATTACTTCATGTTTAGTAATCTATGAAGCAAATAAATACTGCTTTAATTTTAAAATGAGGCTGTGACAAATTTTCTTTGTTTGCTATCTACTCACGACGTTACAATATGAAGGAATTACTTACGTTTTTAATCAACTAGCGATTTTGCGGTTGATTGAAACATTTTGTTAAAATAATTTAATAACTATATATCCTTTGTTTACTTTCGTGTATTGCAATAAATAGACAAATGCAATAAATCCTTAGAAATCTGCTTCAAAATCTGATTACATTGATATTTAAATAAGTGTTTCTGCTCGATTTATTAGTATAAAAGGACGTAAAAATAATACACCGAAAAGGGAAATCAAAATACATTGAATTCCAATCGTTTTATTTGCAACAAAAAGTTATTTGAGATTAATATTAAATCTTGAAATAATCAATAAAAAAATGATAAAGAAATGGAATAAAATTTATTTTAAATAATTATAAATTATGATTGCAAAAAGTAAAAAAGAAAGATAGCTTAGCACTTATTTATTACACATAACGATTATTAATGCTAGTAAGATGTTAAAATTGAATTTTATTTTATTAATTTCATTATTTACTTATTATTTTAAAGTTATTATTAGGAAGATAAACTCGACCGTTTCTGAAAGTATAAAGTATACGTTGTTGAGAGAATAACTTTTTCAATCATTACAATACAGAATTATCTAAATTATAATGGTAATATATTTTACAATAGGCTGCTTTATATTAAAGAACAGGATTCGAATTTAGAATATTTTTTTCATTTATAAAAGAAGTGAAGAAAAAATTTTTTATTCTGGCTTCGCTATCCTATAAAGATAAGAATATTTTATGACACTCTTCATTTTTATCTGAATGGATCTATTTTTTCATAGTATAAAATGTGTTTCATGTTTTTTTTCTTCTTTACCTTAATGTTGAATGAGCTATCCCTTTACGTGATAAAAAATAAAAATAAATAAGTATTTACAGAATATTTTAAAAACGCTATACTATGAACAAATGTATGAATTACCATTTAGCAAATTTTCATGAAGTTTGAGACATTTTTCTGTCAGAAAATGTTCAGTTCAGGCTGTCATACATTTTGCAAATACAGCAAGGCCAACCCAAAATAGTACTTTTCTCCAATTCGAGGAAATACGAGGTCGAATGGGAACACATCTGCTAAGAACTAGCCAGTGAGGGAGAATGGGAATTGGGCACTCCTTGGGAAAGAACGATGGCGAAATAATGACCTTGAATGAGGGGCAGCAATCTGCTGTTATTTACTTGTTATTGTCCGACAATGTCATGGAGTGAAAGGAGGAAACGGGGTGGAGATTCCTATGGCGGAATGAAGACCTTGAATGATGGCGAGGGGAAGCAATCCTGCTTTATTCACAGTAATTGTAAAGATCCGACAGTGTTATTGTCAAATGGAAAAGAAGATTCACTAACATTTCATTGTAAATCAAACCTTTTGCCCTAAAGAAAACTGTTTCGTTACGTCTTTTTCAGCGTTCTTGTAAGGAAAAGTGACAGTTTGTTCCCATTCTTCGTGCACTGGACAATTCAAAGCTTGAATCCTTCTGTCCTTCTTCAAAATTTTGTGTTTTGTCGTTCAAAGAAAGTTAATGCAAAAAAAAAAAAAAAAAGATCCTAAATGTTTGATTACAAAAATGGACCGATTTTATCCTACACTGATAGTTGGCGATAATAAAAATGCCACACTCTCTCTTGAGAGTAAGAAAAATAGACCCAGTTCCTGATATAACGAAGAAACTAAAAATATCAAATGTTATTGGATTTTGCAAAAATGTTAGCCACCAGATTAAAAAAAAAAGGGTGATTTGGAAACTAATTCAATTCATTTTATTATTTAATTGAAACAGTGAAATTTTTTTTTTTATTATATCATCATTAATTTTGAAAATAATAACATTACGTTGTAAAACAAGAAATTGAATGTATTTATAAAATGATTACACATTTTCAGACAGAGAAAAATGTCTCAATTTTTATGAAAATTTGCAAAATCGTTATTCATACAACTGTTTACAATATAGCGTTTTTAAAATTTTAAAATATTTCATAAAAACTTTTTTTTTTGTTTTACTTTAAAACGTAAATTAACTCATTTGGCATTATGGCATAGAAGAAAAATTGAGAAACACATTTTATAACAAAAAAAATGGGTCAACTCGGATAAAAATGAGTTGCATGATAAAATTTGCTGCTCTCTAAAAATAGCGAAGCCAGAACACAATTTTATGTTGCAGTACTTCTTTCTGTAACTGAAAAAAATATTCTTAATTCGGGTCTTATTCCTTAACACTAAGCGAAGACATCCTTAAAAGGAAATAAAAAGAATAATATTGTGCTTGAATTATTTTCTTTTTATGGATTAGAACAATTTTTAAATGTTCAGGAAGCTCTTTGTCAGGCCATTTTAATTAAAGCAAATAATGAAAAATTTAAAAAAAATGTAAATGAAAAAACATTGATATACTTTCTAAGTAAATCCTTTTTTAAAATATGTTTGCTTCAAATTCAAATTGCATCAAAGTAGTTTTTTCATGTAATGTAAATTAATATATTAGTATCTGAATAAAAATATTCAGTTTTATATATATATATAATTGCTCATTCCTAGATTTCTTATTTTTTCTCCAATGCAAGATTAATTTTTTGTGCATAATACTTTTTTAATATTTTTATGTAAAACACAATATGGACATAATTTTAGAAATGTGAATAATAGAAAACGTATCTGTGAGAATATTTTAAAAGTACAAGATTGCTACTGTGAGATATTCAGCAGATTTATAACTGGATCAAAAAATTCTAACCCGAAAGCATAAAATAAATAATTATTTCATATATGATAGCAGATACGTAATACACTAGTTCTATAAACATGAAAAAATTAAGAAAACAATGAGGAATAAAATTGTTACAGTTCCTAATAATTTTCTCAGTTCATAATATAAAATTAAATATTATTTATTACTCTGTAGTTAATAATGTAACATTTTGAATCGGATAATGTTATGTTTTTATTCTATAATTACTGCTAACTAAAACTTATAAGATTTAGTAGAACGTATAAGCGCCCAGTAAATTCACTTTTTTCCGCTTCGGTATGTAAAGAAGGATTCAATCAAATTCATATTTAAACTGGATATTATTTTTCAAGTTTTTTTACATAAGAAACAAAAAAATTCAAACTTTTTTTCGTCACACCAATATTTGTGACATAAAACGAGCATTATAATAAGAATTTTTGTGAGTAGGGGAGATGTTTTGAATAATGAAGAATACCGCAATGTAAATAATTTACGATGAGGTGAATGAACAGAATGTAAATCCGTCATTCATTGGTTGATTGATTGAATATTAACGTCGCATTGTTCAGCTACACGAGGGCTTTTGGCGACGGACCACGTAATTTTGAACCATGGTCAAGTGACGTGGACGACACCTGAGCTGGCACCCCCTCTCCTAACTACCACACCACACCAACGGGAGGACGTTTCAGCTCTCGACAGATTTAACGTGCATCGCCCCTACACGGCGGGTCTTTAGTGGTACTGGGCTCGAACTCGTGACAAGGCAAGCCACGATCCGATACCTATACCACTCGGCTACCGCTCGCTCCTTGACCATGCCAACATGAGGGCTTTGAGCCTCGACAGAGGTAACTTGCACTCGGCGAGTGTTCCTTGACACCCAGACTCGAACCCCCAACTCGGAACCGAGCCAACATGATTATTATGTCTAAAATATATGAGTTATTTAAGATATTAAAGCGTATTTTTGCTTCTAGGGCATACCGTAAAATCCAGCGTATAACGCGCACTTATACTTTCAAGCTAAATTGTTTATTTTTTAGATATATTCGCCGTATAACGCGCACCCTTATTTTTACGAAGAAATCTGAAGTATTAGTATACATTACTCTAATGCTTTGAAGTCATTTATTTATTCGAGATATTATCCCAATCTTTCGACAAAATAGTTTTCTTCTAGAGAGAGAGAGAGAGCTACAGCTATATATATTTTAGTTCATAAGACAAGTTATTTCTTTTGAACTAACAGTATTTCGATACATGTAGAAGTAAAACTTTTTTACCCGCATCTCTTTCGTTATTTTTAAAGCTATCGTTTTTATACCCGGAGTATAACGCGCACCCTTAAGTTTTGATCTTATTTTTGTGTTAAAAGTGCGCGTTATACGCCGGATTTTACGGTATTTTATCAGGATTTGAGCAACTGATTTTTTGTACAACTGTGCACGAAGCGGCAAATGTAATGTTTCTCAAGGCTATATACGATTGTTTGAAAAGTAATAAAGTAACTAAACTTTCACTTATATAGACGTGTTTTTTTAAAAATTTTTATTCTGTAAATGCAGTGAGGCAGAAACAAGGAGTTAAAAAAAATTGAAATCAAATTTTTTTTTTTTTATAAATCACATTCAAACTTCCAAAGCGGTGAACCGAGAAGAAAAGAATAAAATTCTTTACTTGATCATTCGAAATCTGTAGTTTTTGAGGCACGCGGTGAGACCTGGCGCCACACCACTGTGGAGTTACAATACCGCGTTATCACATTTGTGACGTCTTCGATTGGGGTGAACCCCACCCTGTCAATTCATCTGAAGTCACCCTATCTATTCATTCCCAAACAGATGTTGGGTGACAAGTGCAGGTGGCCATGGGGTCATTGTGTGTTGTCTGGCCTCGGACAAGCGCGGACATCTGGTCTGGAATTTACAATGGCTAAAGAATGCCGGTGACAATAGGCATTCCTGTATGAAAGTCTTGAATAGGCGAGGCCTGTATGCAAGTCGGTGCATAGAGAGTGGGGCTGTGAGGCCCAGGTGTGAGATGAATGGATGAGAATTATGGCGCCCTTGGTTTCCAGACGGACGAGGAATGTGTTTGTGTTTGCCGCGCAAATGGGAGACGAAAGTGGCCCGGGAACGAGGGCAGACCTTTTTTTTTTACCTGCCAATGAGGAAGACGAGGGCAGACCTTTATTTTTTGCGCCTGCCAATGAGGAAGACGAGGGGCGTATGGTGAACCCGCCCCTGGTGTTTAAAAGGGGTTAATTTTGGACGGAGAGAAGAAAAGAAAAACTTGAAAAGACTGGAACGTTGGACGGAGAGGAAAGAAGCTTGGAGATAGAGCCCTGGAGTGAGACGGACGGAACCCTGGATGGAAACAGAGAGCCATGGAGTAAACTGGAGATTTACCCGGAAAAGCAAGGGATTGACGAGTGCCTGGCGGAATAAGGATTGACCTCGAGTGAAAAAGACTGTCCGCCCGGCTTGGTCTATTTAATGAACATTTTAATAACATATGAAGCTATTAAATACTGTTTAAAATTTTAAGATGAGGCAAATTTTCTTGTGTACTAACAACTGACGACGTTACACCCATATATATATATATATATTAAAAGGTTTGGGGGCGGTGTAGATCCGGCATTTGAGCTAATAGATGCCCGAATCCTTAGTTTTATGGAAAAATAGAAAAACGGCCGCCGTGTGCGAATGTGATGAGAAAATTTTTAATCCCCGGAAATGATTTTGGGAGCGCCGACTTCGGGGGGGTTTTTTGTTCCTGCTAGTGATGAAGGGGTCCCCGTTTTTGTTTTTTGGGAATTTCCTCCCATGAGATGTTTTCCTGGAGTCCCCAGCTGTGGGGAAGAGCCGGATACAAGTGTCTCCTGTTCCTGCCTGAGAATCAACGGGGATTTAAGAGGACCTGTTTCCCCGTTTGTTTTGGGGGACGTTTTTCAAGAGTCCCCCAAATTTTAAGAAGTCACGATTTCCCTGTCTGTTTGTGATGAGTGGGGTTTTTTTAAGAAGTGATTTGTGTGTAAAGGGGATTTCCCCGGGGTTTTCCCTTTATGTCTACGTCTACAAATTTTGGGGGAGTCTTTTTTTTTGAGATTTTTTTGGGGACAGCAACTGAGTATTGTTTTTTGTATGTAAAATGTTGAGAAAAGGGGTTAATAAAAAGACGGGAAAATTTAAGAAAAACAATAAGAGACTAGAAAGTTTTTTTGAGTTTCGGGAAGTGTATAAATTTTGGATATTGGTTTTTTTGTTTAAATTTGGGGGAAAGTTAGTATATGGTAGTTATACTTTTTGTTGGACAGTAATTGTGTAGGGTTTTGTTTAAAGTCTTAGTTTTTGTGAAATTAAGATAGAGTTAAAATTTTGTTGTGTTGGTACAATATTGTGTAGGATATTGTTGAATTTATAGATTTGTGAAGATTAGTATACAGAGGTTTTACTTGTGGGTTTGGAGGTACAGTGGGGAGAAGGTTATAGTGTTAGTTTTAGATTTGCGCAATTTTTAAAAAATATTTTTTTAAGTCTAGGTCTAGTGTATTGATAGTTTACCTTGAGTCTTTTAAAATTTTTTGGTAACGTTTAAATGTAGATTCGGTTTTGTGTGTATTAGTGAAATAAATGGCGTTTCTGTTAAGAGGGGGAAAAGACGTAATGTTAAAATTTTTAAAAAAGAATTGGGGGTAGAAGTTGATATTATTTTTAACTGGGAGGGAAATTTAATTTAAGAGAATTTGTCAAAAAATACTTACGATGAAGTAGCTAAATATTTGTTAGAGGGTTTTTTTGGATAAAAAAACGGGAAATTGAGGAATTCAAGGAGCGTAGACTATCGGGGAAATTTTTGAGTTAAAAAAAGAGCTCAACACAGAAATAAGTTAAAACAAAAAATGAATTGAAGTCGGGAAAAAGAACTAAAAATCTCGCAAATGTTTATTGTGTGTCAGGAAAAAAGTACAGCAGAAGTTAGTGAACCGGTTAATAAGTGTAGGTCGTTATTTAACCCGCTAGTCAATAAAAGGGGTGGAGAACGCCATGTCTTGGGGTTTTTAAAATGAGAATTGTTCCCCCCTCAGGGGAAGGACGAACGTTCCCCTTCTGAAGAAGAGGGGTAAGAACAGAAAAGAATAGCAAAAATTTTTGGTTGGGGAAAAAAATCAATGTGGGATAGAATTGGTCATTGTGTAAGGGAACTGAGGCCGTTTGCAGGTACAAAAAATTTTGGGAACCCCTTTGTGTGCGAAGGGGGGAATAAATTTGATGAAATAAGAGCTGATTCTTTTTTGGGGTTGATGGGGCAAAAGGGAAAAAGTGAACCCTGAAATTTTTTGTTGTGAAAAAAAAATGCGAGGAAAAAAAAGTTTCCACTATGACGTTAACCCGGTGGTGAAAAAAAGTTAACAGGAATCGTGAAGATTTTTGGGAAAACAAAAATGGCTAAGATAGCAGGGTAGGGGTTTAAAAGGAGGAAAAGAAAACACGGGAAAGGTTTAGGTGTGTGGGGAGGTTTGAGGGGTAAAAGTTAACAATGCGTTTTTCCCCCTCAAAACCCAAAAAGAGTTTTATAGGAACAGTTTAGAGACGGGTAATAGGCCCAGTTTTTTGCCCCAGAATTTAATTTCGAGATAGATTTACCAGGAAAAGAGATCGCAGTAAACCCTTTAACGCCTTTTAAATTTTAAAAAAACTGTATCAGGAAGCCAACCCCAAATTTGGTAAAGTTTTTTTATGGATTTTTTAAATTTCAGGGTGTTTTAAGGGAAAAATCAACTTTTATTTTTAAAATTTCCGCCTGATCGAAGTTTAAATATTTAAGAATGATTAACACTAAAAAGAAAGAAGGGTTTCCCCTTTATATCTTGGGATGATTTTTTAAGGCAAAAATATAAAATTTAAATACGGGAAAGCCGGTTTTAAAACAAAAAAATGTTGTACATCCCAGATGTTAATTAATTGCTACGAGAGGATACAGAGTATCTATTAGATTTTTGATGTCAACGGGGTGGGGGAGCGAACCGTACTCTGCCCGTTGTTTGGTTTTGGAAGAGGGGAGCCGATACCCGTATCCACGTATTTAAAAGTATTAAGTTTAGGGAAATTTTAACCAGGTGACGCGAGCCGAAATTTATCTTTTTTTATGGGAATGAAAGGTTTGGGGAGAAAAAGAAAAGCGCGGTATCGTGGGTCACTGTACTGGATTTTTTGGAAGTGGTATTTTCGTCGTTCTCTCGATGAGTTATCCGAAGTATGCCGCATGCGTTTGCCATTTTGGGATGTACATTATTAAGAAAGGAGGTTTAAGTTTGTATGCGCTTCTTCTTATGGATGTAATTTAACGAAACAGGTTAAGAGATGGTTAAAGAAGATGTATCACGAATAGTCGATATAGACATTCTGATGCAGATTTGGAAAAATCGTGTAAAAACAGCTTGACTTTGTATTAAAATGGTTATAGGATTGGGTCGGAAGTCATATCGACCAAAAAGGGAAAAATTTGAGCCGTCGGGAAAAATTTTTTTCCCTGAAGGGAATATAGACTTAGTAAATTCCCTTGTATTTAGCTAATGAGGGGGGAGGTTTAAATTTTATTCCCAATTAAAGTGTCTAATTTTTTCCCCAATAACTAACGAAAAGGAAAACCCAAA